>JAMLFT010001651.1:0-29509 GCA_026544285.1 Pachyrhizus erosus
TACCTATCATTTTTTTTTCATTTTTATTCTCATAAAATTCTTAGCTACCTAGTTGGCTTTTATTTTTATTTTGTACCGTTGAAAAATATTTCCTAAAATATAAATAAATCTTTTAATTTTTAAAATTAATTATTTTATAAATAAGAAAATTATAACTTAATTAAAAGTTATTGATAAGATGTAAGATATGAATTTTTTAAGGAGTCCATTTAAACATTTAAAGAAAGGTGTTGGATTGAAAATATTAGATGCTTATAAAGTGCTTTCATTAGAAAGAATAAAACTGAGTTATGTATATAAGCAAAGCTCATTAATTTAAGCATTTAGTGAAAAGTACTCCATTGAATATGCTCTAAATTTTACTAGGAGCTTACTTTTATTTCAATACCATCACCTGTATTGGCCTATTGTCGGTGTTATTCGGGTTTGGTGAGAGAAGGAATGGGAGATCCATGTTGGGCATGTGTTTAGGGAAGCCAATATGGTTACGGACTGCTTGGTGTAATATGTTTAAGGTTTAGGGTCTTATGTAGTGTGTTTGTGTATTTAGGCTTTTTAGCCCTTCTTGATATATAAAAACAATATTTATAATAAAACATTCAAATAATATAAATCAATAACTATAAAATTATTTTTGATTAAAATTAATTTTATTGATGTATAAATTTATCCTTACTTAAAATAACTTTAAATATAACTTTTGAGTTAAATAAAAAGATTTATACTAAATTTTAATTGCTTTTACAATAAGAACATTAAACTTTAAATAAAATCAATTTTACGAATAGACTTCCAAACATACTAGATTATATTTGTAAGCTAACTATAATGTTTTTGTTTGTGTTTTGCATTTTAGCTGATGGAAACATGATATCGAAAGGACAAAACAATGCTCCTTGGGCATGCTACTTGTTAGTTTTTCTTGTTGTAGCTTCTTTTATCACGAAGGTAAGGCTCATTTGAGAGCTTTAAATTTAGTTACCTTTCATTATTTTATTAGGATAGAGAAAGTTTGTGGTGTACCTATGTGTTTGTGATATGCTTATTTGAAACTTCAAATTGGGAAAGTGTGGATTGAAGTCATAGATTTGTTCACAACTCTTCAATGATGCAAAATGTCTTATTTAAAATAAAAAAGGTACATAATCTTTTTTTGTTATTCACAATAGACATAACAAATGACAAAGACAATAAATACATTTCTTATCACTTAGACAATACGTTTTAATTTTAGCATAACATGGTACGACAAACATAATTAATCTTCAGACATTAAAAAAGAAACGAATCTAGCCCTGCAACTCAAACTAATGTCTCCTCCTTTTTTATCTCTGTTAGCATTGAATCGTATACCAACATGTTTGGAAGTGATCAAATCTTATGAAGCAATTGTTCTTTTAAATATATAATACATGGTTGTTTCTTCAAAATAAGTCAAATAAAATACGTAATATTAATATTGATATTCTACATAAAAGTTCAAGAGCATGGTTCATTAACAAACCACACGAACAAGTTTTTCAATTTATGTTAAAGAAATATTATTTTTCAATTTCTTGAAATAACATTTGAGAACAAATCATTGCTTTTTACAAATAATCGTTATGCAATTACCATGGAATAAAAATTATAAATTACCACCTTATTTTTTAGTGGATTGGGGTGGATAAAGAGAAAATTAAGAAAAAGGTACAACAAATAAATGTTTATAAGAAATATGATAAGAGAGATAATAAAGGTTGAGATGGATCATTATCATAAGTGATCCATTGTGCTCCAATGTCATTAGTCTTTAAATTAATTTAAGGTGTACATTTTTAACATAACCATTTTTTACAGATCATCCTTCATTTTCTTCTAATCTCGTAATCCCTTATCGATAATCCTTTAATCATTAATTATCATCATGAACTGCAATTTTTAGAGGCAGTGTTTCAGTTTTACGACTCATGTGTGCTCCTTGCTCAAAAACTTCTCGAGTTGGAACTAATTCGAATTTTCTCATGTACTAAAATTCCTTTGTCAATCACATTGTGTAAAACTTCACATTTGTGTCATGTGGAATGGTACACCCACCCAACTTAGTATTATCCATGGCAACATAGGACAACACAAAGTAGTTAAAAAAGTGTGACTAAAACATGTCACTCATAACAATGCTCAAATAAGACACATTTTTTACTAATTCTTAACAAACACCTTGTCCTTTCCTACATACTCCACAATCTCTTTTGAATCTCTTGATCCATCACCAAAATAAAAGTGACACTTGTTCCGTTGTGGTTTCTAGTTATAGTTAAGGAGCACACAATGGTTGTAGACCTAAATGTCGTCGTAAAAAATTGCTTATAGCAACAATGAACAATGGTTAAAGGGTTGTTTGGAGGGGGTTTAAGGCATGTTTTAATGGAAAAAGTTTATGATAAAAAAACATACACTATAAGTTAATATAAAAGATTATAAATTTATAATCGTAGTGCATGGTGGATCTCTTATAACAATGTTTCACCCTAACCTTAGTGAAAAAGGATACAGATACAAAGAAAAAGAAGAAAAATAATATAAAAGCGAGATGAAGGAGAAAGTTAGTATACATGTCATCATGAAATACTAGTCAACATTTTTTATGTACAATGCAATAACAAGGTTATAATCCAATACCTTATCTAAACTACCTAAACTCCCCACTAGACTAATACCAAGGAGTTATTAATTATTTTGAATAATACTAACAACATTTTTTCTAATAATTTTTTTATTATTGGTTGGAAATTATTGACCCACAAAAAACAATGATTTTTGATAAATTTCAATGGATAACAGAGAGTAAAAAGAAAGTGATTTTAACATTTCTCTAATCACTATTGTATATTACCTCATTTGTCTCGTTATAATTGTTATGTAAGAAAAAAATATCCCAAAATAATTATCAATTTAGTCTTTTAAAGTAGTATTCATTTTTTTTATATCCTTAACTTGTATTTTTTTAATATTATTATTGTTTTGCATTGCATTTGATAAACAAAATTAAGATTAATGTTAATTTGGTAAAATTATTATTATCTTTCATTTATTAAATGAGTTTTCTTATTTTGTGTAAAAAAAAAACAAACTCAAAACAACAATTATAATAGAATGGATGAAGTATGAAGTCATGAAAACAAAATATAAGAATATTTTTTATAAGAAAAATGTGTTTTTAATATATTTTTTAGTCAACTATTTATGACCCTATATTTTTACACTAATGAATTCAACCCTTAAATTAAAATAAAAACATGTGGATTTTATCATTTTTCTCTAAGAATTCATTCATGTTATTTTTAAGTTAATAGAACTTAATTCACTTATTTTTTTTATTTTTGAAAACCAAATTTATCAATAAAACTTAAGTTAAATGAACTTAATTCAACCTTAAAGGACTAAAAATACTCTTTAATCCTTTTTTATAACAGGCGAGGGGACTAGAAAAAATATTCAATAGGTTAATTGAAATATATCATATAAGTTTATTAGTATATTTTGATGTATATTTATGTGATATCAAATTAAAAAAATTAAAGAGCTCAACATGATAATCAAGGATATAAATTAAATAAAAAATAATTTTATTCTCATAGTTTAAAAAATATATAAATGTTTGTATAGTTTAATATATATATACTGCTAATAAAATATTTTATATTATTAATAAAAAAATCATAATATACATTATTTTTAAGTTAATTTTTATAAAAATCAATAAATTTGAATTATAATTTTTAAAACTTATCATACATAATTATTATTCAGTAAATAACAAAGTACAAACCTTAACATTTTTGTACATAAATTATTTTCTCAATTTTATCCTTGTCATTATAACTCGAGGTTACAAAACATCTATCTACATACCTTTTTTTTTTTAGATAATTATCTAGTAAGTTGTTTGGTATGCACTGTCATTACAATTAAGAATTTAAATAAGAAAACAAGCAAGTAACTATATATAGGTCGTGTTTTGTTCAAAAAGATAAAAAAAAAGAATACGAACGAACTAAAAAGTATTAATAACCAACAACCACAAAAAAGTCATAATACTCATGAATTCATCTTGACTTTTGTTTTCCACCATTCACATTTATCTTTTCCTTTTTTATGAGATTATAATACTAAAAATGTTAATGACAAGGTAGTCCATCCATACCTTTGCAAAAGCACGACTGACTCCATCGTTATGTTATAAATTCAAATCGATACTCATTACTTATATAATTGCTTTTGAATTTTGTAGGCCACTTCTTATGATGAAAATAATAATGACATGTAACAACATATTTCAAATGTAAATCACGCCTATTACGCATATCAATATTAAAATCTATGTCAACGAAGTTTAATTTTTATATTTTTACAAATAATTAGAGGATTTCTATTGTCTTTTATGTATTATCTACTACAAACGAATCCATTTTGACTAACAATTAAACTTAAAAAGATTTTATATGTGATGCAATTCAAATAATTGAATAATAGTTCAAACGAATTTGACAATCTTGTTCCTAAAAGATAAATACATACAATCAAAGCTCATATCAAACTTTCCCGATTATGTTCATGAAGTTTACATCTGTTTTTGCCCTTTAAATTACTACTTAATTCATTTGGAGCAAGGTGGAAAAATTATATTTCAAACGAATATGATGATTTTGCTTCTTAAAGATAAATAAACTTCGTGTTATCAATTATAAGCTATATGTGGTAAATCAAATTTTTTATTATCCCTTCCCGTACCTGTCCACGAATATTTTTTTTTTATGATTAGATGTTTTTGAAACAAGATTGTTCACCAAGTTTACATCTATTTTTGTCCTTTCAACTACATATTTTTCCTACATTGATGGTTGGCCATGAAAGAAAGTTTTGGAGCAATGTTTATTAAAATGTATGTTTTGGGCATAAAACTTTGTATGTGTGTTTGAGTAAATAATTTAAATATATATTTATTAACTATTACTTTTATTTTAAATATTGTAACATTTATTAAATATAAATGAACCAATAATAAATAAAAGTTTAATTTCTATTTAGTGTTCTTACCAAAATATCCTTATTTTTGTATATTTCTTTATATTTATACTTACTTAAGTTTTTTTTCCTACCAAATAATCTAAAAAATTATTTGATTTTTCATTTACTTTTTTTATTTGTTTTTAAACCACACATGTTATTAAGATATTTATTATAAAATTTTATACATCACAATTTGTGAATGAATAATAACACGAGCTAAATAGTTAATAAATAATCACCTAGAGAACTTTTTCTTTTTGAAATAGAATGCATAAGAGAAATTCCACGAAGAATAATAAGATTGGATACTTTAATATGTAATTTTTTTGAGGAGCAACGGATTAGAATTACGTAAGGTAACCTTCTTTGGTAAGTGCCAAGAGGTAATAAGTAATAATCCAAGTCAAAAGCTTCCTTCCACAAATCACAACGTCACTCCCCCACGTTTCCGTTTGAAATTTAAAATGTGTTTGTGGATGACGTTAGCATAAACAAATGGTTGAGGGGCACGGCTACAATTTTCCAAACTTGAATTTGAAATGAGGCGTGGCCTCCCATTCCATTTCGTAGTAATAGTAGAAGTAAACGAGTGAGGGAGCTCAGAGCTTCTCCAAATCAGAATCAGATCGAAATGTCGAAGGAACCTCGAGCCTCCGCTCGAAGAAACCCTCAAAACGAAACAAACGAGAACGAATTGGAATCGTGGCAGAACCAAGTCAACTTTCCACCTCCCCGAACCCCGTTGAACTCCATACCGGACCCCTCTCAGTGTCAGGAACCCGAACCTGTTCGACCAGCTCGGTTCGGAAACGCCACTCCCAGGCTCTCCGGTAGGTTCGGGAAGCCGCATTCCGAACCTAACTCGGCGCAGAGCACGCCGTCTAGAAACACTTCCAGGGCTTCACTCGGCGTAGGAAGAGGAGCGAGTTCGTGCGCGTTGATTAAAGAGACCGAATTCTGCGTCCATGTTCCGCATTTCGAGCTCAAAGACGACCCGTCGTTCTGGACAGATCATAATGTCCAGGTACCTTTTGATTTTCACTTTGAGGTTTTTGGATTGGCTTTTCCTGCGTCGTTTATGTGACTGATGTTGAGTTTTCAGGTGCTAATTAGGATTCGACCGTTGAGTAATACGGAGAAGGTTTCTCAAGGGCATGGTAGGTGTTTGAAACAGGAGAGTGCGCAAACTTTGCTTTGGCTTGGTCATCCTGAAACCAGGTTCACCTTTGATCACATAGGATGTGAGACCTTATCCCAGGTAAGCCCTCACTTATACAATACAATCTTTGTTAATCTCCTATCTATACAAACTCAATGTCGTTTCAAACTTTTACTAGAGTTTTTAAGAAGCGAGAGAGCTGAATTGGAAATGGTTTAGTTCAAATGCTTATTAGCTACTATGCATGAATATGATATGTATTTCAGATACAAAATATATTGTTCTTGTTCTCACTGAGTGATTCAATACCTGAGTTGATGCGGTTCTCACGCGTGTGCTGATCTGCCTAGCGGTTGAATACATGCATAAGAAAATCCGACGCCCAAATCAGTGTGAATATGAAATTGTGTATTTAGGTTCAGGTTACTCACCTTGTGTTGAACTTTCTCCCTCTTTAATGAGTGTGGCAGTTACCAACTACCGAGTTGGTAACTACTCGAGCGGTTATGGTCACGTAATTACCCATATGTTAACGTGGTGATGTGGAGTACTTGGACTAACATATATGTATTAATACAATTCTAAATCAGAATAGTATTAATACAATATGTATTATCAGATACAGATGTGATTATTCTAAAACTATATATAGAATGCGCTACATGTAACATACATATCTAGATATGTATAGAAATTCATAAAATGTAATAAATATATAATTACAATTCTACAAATGCAAATTAAGAATATACTTTTTAGACATTATTAACAACAAAATAAAAAATGATAAATCAGTGTCATTATAAATCACTTCCTACTGTTTACTCTTAAGAATAGTATTAATCTCTTTCCTTTCTCAAGATTATTCATAGGGCAATTTCTATTTTTGGTTTAGTAAGGGACAATGCTTCTATGTTTCTATATATGTCTTATATTGAGTTGAACTAAATTTTCATATTTTTTTAAAGGCTTAGATACTTCATAGATATGAGTAGGGGAGTATCCAAGAGTATCGGTGTTAGACAATAAACACACTGGATATGGATACGTGAAGCAAATGAAAATATTGTTGCTTCAAAGCATATTGGTTACTTATTATTGCGGCGAACTGGTGTAGGAAAACCTGTTCAGAGTTGCTGGAGTGCCCATGGTGGAGAATTGCTTGTCTGGTTACAACAGTTGTATGTTTGCTTATGGTCAGGTACGTGGGTTGTGACATGTGGGATTTAGTGTCTTGTTCTTTGGTACAATCTGTTAGATATTTCTGTGCTTGTTGCTGAATTTGGTTGTGGCTGATTGTCTGCAGACGGGTAGTGGCAAAACATATACTATGATGGGTGAGATTAAGGAAACAGAAGGATACCTTACTGATGATAGTGGGATAACACCAAGAGTTTTTGACTATTTGTTTACGAGGATCAAAGCGGTGCGATATTTAGAATGCTTGTGTAGTTATGTTTTCACAATAATAGACTGTATCAGTTTAGCATTGTTTCTTGTTACCCATATTGTTGTTCTTTCAAATGTTGGATCTCTGAAGAAATGTTTATGATGTAGGAAGAAGAGAGCAGGAAGGATTATAAGCTGAAATACAGTTGCAAGTGTTCCTTTCTGGAGATATACAATGAACAAATAACTGATCTTCTTGAACCTTCATCAACTAATCTGCAAGTAATCCACAATTTCTTGTATCTAATCTGATTTAAGTTGTTGTTAATGCTCTGTAAAATGGAGTTTAAAACTCAATATTCTCTCTGTAGCTCAGAGAAGATTTGAAGAAGGGGGTATATGTTGAAAACCTTACTGAAAATAGTGTGGACACAGTTTATGATGTTCTCAGGCTATTGTTACAGGTTTGGTTTTGTGCTCAAATATGTTCACAATTGATATTTTCCTTAATATTTTACACTGTGTTTGATCATGCCTGACCTGATTTTATTCTCCTATGCAATTACACAGGGCACCGCAAATAGAAAGGTGGCCTCTACTCATATGAACTGTGAAAGCAGTCGGTCTCACAGTGTTTTCACTTGTATTATTGAAAGCCAATGGGAGAAAGATTCTATGACTCACTTTAGGTTTGCTAGGTTAAATTTAGTAGATTTGGCTGGTTCTGAAAGGTAATTGAAATTTTATGATTTTGAATCTTTATATACCATTGCTATTTCTTTTTCTAAACCTGGGTTGACTTGCACTTTCATCTAGGCAGAAAAGCTCTGGAGCAGATAGTGAACGTTTGAAAGAAGCAGCAAATATAAATAAATCCTTGTCAACGCTTGGGTAACTAGCTATCAATAACTTGCTTATCAACTTATTTTCTGTTCATATATTCCGGTTGAATGTTAATGAACACTATTACAACAAGTTGTTGAGTTTAAATAGCTGATCTTTATTGTTTTGTTAGCTTGGTCATAATGACTTTGGTGGATTTAGCCCATGGGAAGCCTAGGCATGTTCCATACAGAGATTCAAGACTTACATTTCTTCTTCAGGTTAGACACATGAAGTTCTAAAAATTGAGATTATTTTCTCAGTAATTTTACTTACAATCTAGTACAGTATTGTCTGTAGTAATATGGTTGTACTCTCCAAAACTTTATATGCAGGATTCTTTAGGTGGAAATTCAAAGACAATGATCATTGCCAATGTCAGCCCATCTATTTGGTTTGTGTGAGCTTGTTGCTTGAAATTAAATAATAAAAAATTCTCCTTGCCATTTCTTTGTTTTCTTATATCATGAATGTTGGTTTTTCTTCCCTTGCAGCTGTGCTAACGAAACACTAAGCACACTGAAGTTTGCCCAGCGAGCCAAGCTCATTCAAAACAATGTATTTACCTATTTAAATGCCTGCATTAATTTTTTTTTTTGTGCTTGTGGATGAATTTCATACCACAATGCAATGTATGCAATATTTTTTTTATTGAGATAATATATGAATTAATTGATTTTCTTTCCCTTGCACCAAAAGGCAAAAGTGAATGAAGATGCTTCTGGTGATGTAAGTGCACTGCAATGGCAGATTCAACAGTTGAAGGTATTGATTAGAAGTTTTTAATAAGTGGTAGGTTTTCAACAAAACTATACTGTAGCATAAGGCTGACTTACCTGAGGCATGTACTGAACTTGAACAGGGTCAACTGTCCTTGCTGATGAACAATAAGTTTTTTCCAACCTCTCTACCAAATTTAGAGCCAAATTCTGAAAGCTGTAGGTTGAGTGAAGTATCAGAAGGACATGACTCTTTGGGAGAAAGAGTAACAGCAGATCACAAGCTACTTATTCCAAGTAAAGAGGTAAGTTTTATAGCAGTTATGGTGAGGGTCTGGTATTATGGGTTGTGATTAATTGTCAAGGGTTATTAAACAATATTCATAATAAGATTCACAGAAAGTTAAAACTGTTATATCTGGCAGATCAAATGCATGAAAGGTGCTTTGGTTAGTGCTCTGAGGAGAGAAAAAATGGCTGAAACTAAGATCCAGAATTTAAAGGCTGAAATTGACCATACACATTGTTTGGTATGTATGGTTTTGATAAAAAACTTAGCTATCATAATTCCACTTTTTAAAGCTGACAATAATTTTGCTATACATGATGTCTATACCCAGAAAAAATTTCAGGAATTATGTGGATAGGCAAAGATATTTTTAATATCATGAGCTTAAAGTAATATCATATTCTCTGCAGATTCAACAAAAGGAAGAGGACATTCAACATACTTCAAGTATGTTGAAGCATTATAAGGAGAAAATTAAACAACTTGAGTTATTGGTAGATGGGAAACTGTCAGCTGAGAAGTATCTCATGGAGGAAAACAGGGCTTTAAAGGAGGAGATTCAGTTGCTTAAAGTGAATATTGATAAAAATTCAGAATCATCTAGACTTGCTTTGGAGAATGATAGACTTTTGCAACAACTTCAACTGTAAGTAGAGTGCACACTTAATATTCCTAAGTCCTAGATGCCAATGACTCATTTTGCATCAGTGCTTACTACCAGATTTCAAAACTTCTATGAGCATGGAGAGCGGGAAAGATTGCTGACTGAACTATCTGAATTGCGTGATCAGGTTAGCTAGATCCCATAGTTTGTCATTCCCTCTCTTGAAAGATAAAGATCAACTTTCATGTGGTCTGGATTATGGATGTTTGGTATTTTTTTTTTCATGTGCAGCTCCTTGTCCATCTTCAAGGAAAATTTGCATTCTCCATGAAAAATGAAAATCAGGTTTACTTCTTTTATTGCCCATGTTAGTTGTGCTGTCTGAGATTTTCTGTTTTCACTTAGAGTGCTCTTCTGATATTTCAGGATACTGATACTGCACAAGAGTTAGAAGAGTGCCAGAATATGAATTCTAAATTGCTTAGGTAGACAGTTGCCTTAATCATCATCATTATCACCATCATTGTTCATGGAATACCTGATTCCATTCTCTATGAGGCTTCTATTAAACAAATTTCTTAGTAGTTCATTCATCATTTGATATTGTAGAACTAAGTTTCATAGACAGGCCCCCTCGTGTATGCTAAGCTATAACTTAGGTAGACATGATTTTGTTTCTTCATTTTCTCTTTCTGTAGTATAATTACGGATAGCCTGCAGCAGTGATACTATTATTGTTTGCAATCTTTAAAACTATTTTGTAGTAAACCACTAACAAATTTTTTCCTTTCTTTCTTCGTTGTTTATGTTGCAGAGAAGTAGGTAACTTACAAGCAGAACTTGGAAAATATTTGAACTACAATCAAGTTAAGTCTAGTGCTGCGGGGATTTCTTATGAAATATAGATAATGCTTTTGAACACATTGCTGAACTTCTGCTCCTTCATGTTTAATCCCTTTCCATTCCTGCAGGTTCTGAATTCTTCTTTTGAGCATCCTGATGAAATTCCCAAGACAGATAAATGTTCATTGGTGAGGAAAGAATAAGATACAAATTAGTTTTTAGCTTATCATCTATTTAGCCCGTTTTGCTTATGATAATGATTTTAACAGAAATGCATTTGTCTGCATATCATGGTAGTTTTATCTGTTATTGCATCTACTGGATAGGTGGGTATTCAATATGACCAAAATCTATAGCAATTCATCACTTGAAATGAAAGTTGAGAAGCAAGAAAACAGTTTCTTGGAAGTGTATGCAAATATAGTTAGATATATTCAATTCCCAAGCAATTTATCTTGTGCTGAGAAAATATTTTAAAATCTTAAGTAAACCATTATTCATTAACCAAAATACTCCTGTGGCGGGGGACATTTCTAAATCTGTATTAAAAAATTATTTGATGGTTAATAGTTGCAGATATGCTCATCTTTTTCGGGAAGTGAATTACACGTGTGGTTCCTTGTTTTATAATCAAGTTCATAATCAGTTAAATTTTATAGGTTGAGACAATATCCATGAGAAGTGATTCTGGAGATGAAGTACCGTCCTCTACATGGGAAGCCGATAACACTTTAGCAAATATAATTGAAGGAAATGCTTTGGGTGGCTCAGTAACGCTTGCCAAAGATAATGAATACAATAACAAAGAGTTAGAGGCCAAATTGGAAAAAATGAGCAAGGATCTTGAAGAAGCGAGGATACTTAACGACCAATATCAAGAGAAATGGGCATTACAGTTATCTCAAAAACAGCAGACTGAAACAATCTGTCAAGAAGTTGAGATGGAGACAACTAGTACAATTCTTCATTTACAGGAAGAGGTTGCCCATCTGCAGTCAGAGTTTGAAGAGAGGTTATGCATCATTGCTCAAGAAAACACAGAGCTAAAAAATATGATTGCAGAAAAAGAAGAGGAAATTAGGTCACAGTGTTTGGACTGGGAAAAAGCAATCTTGGAACTGACAACCTTCCTTCTGGAAGGCTCCAGATCTCTCAAAGATGCCTGTGGTGAGGTGAAAAGCATTTCTTGTTCGTTTCACCAGGTCAATGCTTGGATTAGCGAACATGTTGACATGGCTGTCAAAAAGTATATTGAGAAGGAGGAAACAATTCAGCAGCTACAAAGTAGCTTGAAAGATGCACAGAAGATGGTATTTGACATGGAGCTGAAAGTAAGTTCCTTAAAGGAAGCAACTGTAACTTTAAATGCATTTCAACAGCTAGACAACGTTGAAGGCATTGGGGAGGTCATTGAGTTGCGAGTGTTGTTAAATGAGAAGACCGATGTGATAAGGATGCTGGAAAATGAAATAAATCATAAAAACAATCAACTTTGTAAAGTAACTAAACAAGCTGATGCCGCATTCCTTGTAGCAAAATGGCTCTCTGATTGTTATAATGTAGCTCACATGAACGATGATATTCAAGATATTTCCATTCCTGAACTTGATGTGCAGGCCAGACTTGGAAATTGTACTATTTCTGAGAATCTAGATGTTCAAAATAATTTGATACTGATTGATCTTATAGCTCAAGTTGAGTTAACTAAACTAGAGGTACTGGAGATGGAGAATGCTGTAAAAGCCTCTTTTGTTGCTACAGAAACACAGACAGAAGCTTTCCGAACTGGTATTTCAGGCCTTTGTTCTGCTTACAGGGACTTGATTCAGGACATTGTCAAAGAAACCCAGGACATGATGAAAGAAATAAGGGATTTAAAGATGTATCATAGAAGTTCTGAGGGTTATACAGTAGAGTCCTTAACATCAAATGCAAACAAATGTCAGGAGTTTGCAAACCAGCATCATACGCTACATCAGATAAAAGAGCAACTTGTTGAAGTCAATAGAAGATTGAGTGTCATAGAGGATTTTATTAGCACAGAAGCAGGTGCGTCTAGCTTTCAACTGGTGGATGAAGATCTCATAGATGCCGATGAATTCAGTGCTGATAGTTCTTCAGTCTCTGATTTATCAACTGAAACTGACAGCTTTGCTTCTGGAAGCAAGTCACATGGATCCAATTATACTTGCAACTTTAAGTTCCCTGGAAAAAGAACTGAACAAATGATACCCCTAAAATCTGAAAGCTGCAGTGTAATTCAATCTGATGATGATTGCAAATCATCAAATACAGGAAAACTTGTGGAAAGACCAATCTGTAATAAAGCAGTAGTGTCCTGTCTGAGTAAAGAATTAAATGCCACATATGATGGTTTTCAAAGACTGTATCTTCGTTTCTCTGCACTCCTCCAAGAATTGGATAATGGATCCTGTTTTTACCCAAAAGGTTTCATTCGCTACTTCCATTTTTTCTTTCATAAATATATATATAATTTTGAAAATTTTAGAATGTCAAATCTATTTGTATTTAGTCTTCTGAAAAGTACTGCAAAAGACTTAGTGATGTAATGATGAATGACAGAATTCAAGAAGGAAGATCTATCTTTCCAGTCGATAATGCAGAAAGATGAATCAAGTTGTGAGAATGACAGAGAGGTACGTAGATTTCCATTTAGTGGCCTAACTCTATTAAATAAATGCACCAAGTATTAAATTTACTGCTTGCTTGACAATCATCAAAGTCTTTACAGTACAGGAATAAAAGCCTGTCTCTTATGTTCTCTAATTCTGTATCTTTACTCAGATATTGGGTTATAGGGAGATTAAGCCTGATGATGGCTTTTTAACCAAGCTTATGGAAGCTCATGCAACAGTGAAGGAAGCTGATCTTACACTGCATGCCTTGACGAAAGCATATGAAGATTCAAAACAGTTGACTGCTATGTGGAAGCAGGCCAGTGAAAACTTGATGATCGAGAGAGCAAGCTTGGCAGAAGAGATTCAAAAACTCAAATCTTTAATTTTTCATAAACAAGAAGAGAATCAACTACTTAAGGACCACATCGATTTCAGTTTGATAGAGATGGCAAATTCTGTTTCAATGCTACAAGAGCATTTCTTGCAAATGAAAACTGATGTGGAGAAGAAGTTCATGATAATGTATTCTGATATTCTTCTGATGGGGCAGGAGATGCTATACTTTATGAACAACCTCAGGTCATCAGTAGAAGATATTGGCTCTCTGATGATGGATGAAGGGTTTGTATCTTTTGTTCTGTACAATTGCTGTGTAACAGAGCTTGTTAGAAAATTTGCCTGCACTAGTGTGAACCATGCTTTGCAATCAGCCAGACAAGGGGAATTGCATAAAATTTGCTCTAGTGTTGCAGAGCCTGTAAATAGTACAGGTAATGAAGGTGCAGTGAAAAGAGATCAATGTGTGTTAATCCATAAGGTGAAAAAGAAGCCAGACTTGCCCAATGTCAATGTATTATATGAAAATATGGCTCTTAGAAAGGAGTTAGAGAGGAAGCAAGAGTTATTAGAGGGCTTACTTTTTGACTTTAGGCTGTTGCAGGAATCAGCTTCTAACAGCAAGGACATTAAGGATCAGACTGAGAAGTTAATATTTTCTCTAAGCCAAGTTCGGTATGAACTAGAGATTAAAGCAAGTCAGCTTGATGATATACTGGTTCAAAACAGAAAACTTGAAGGTTCTCTTGCTGACACTGAGAAGGCCTTAACTACATCAAATTATGAGCTTATACTTGCTAAAGAATCAATTGAGAAATTTGCTAATCAAAATGTGGAGTTAAGGGAGCTTCTGAAAGAATTATATGCCAGCAAAACTGAAGCTGAAGGTAAATTGGATGAACATAAAGAGGTGATTAGAGGTTTGGAAAAAGAAATTGCCAATTTAACAGCTTCACAGGAAAACCAATCACTTACCTTGTTTGAAAGCATTGAGGATGAACTAAACCAGGTGATAATAGACAGAGACCAACTCCACGATGAAGTATGTGTCTTGAATGGTAAGCTTGAGATGGCTTATTCCTTGGCTGATGAAAAGGAGGCTATTGCCATGGAAGCACGTCAGGTATCTATATGCTGATTATTCTGTTACCTTCTACTCTCAAATAATTATTATTGGTGACACCATCTTTGGTGTAACTGAAATATCATTTGTAGGAGTCAGAGTCTAGTAAGCTGTTTGCTGAGCAAAAAGAAGAGGAAGTCAAGATTCTGGAACATTCTGTTGAGGAGCTTGAGTCTACCATAAATGTTTTAGAGAAAAAGGTTAGTTTCATAATTTTCGTTCACTTGTATACAGAAAATTTAGGGAAGTTATTCAAAGTGGTGAAGTTCAGCAATATTATTATGTTCAATACCAGTTCCTTTCATGCTTGTTGCTTAGAATGGCTCAGGAGGATAATTGAACAGGTCTTTGATTTTTTAGCTTCTTACTGGACTGGAATGCATTGGTCTTAGGTACATGAAATGGATGAGGAGGTGGGAAGACATCGTTTAATTAGTAATTCACTAAGAATGGAACTCCAAGCTTTGAAAGAGAGATTATTGTTGGTTGACAAATTTCCCAAGAATGCTGATTCAGAAAGCACAAGTGTTCAAACTGATGAGCAGATATCTAGGTTAGAATTGCTATCCCTTCCTTGATATGTATTATGGTTTAATCTTGACCAACTGTAGGTCTGAATATTTTTGGTACTATAATCTAATAATTTTGTGGCACATCATTGAAAGAACTTCACTCTCACAACAACCTGATTCTTCAACGACGTGGAGATACTAGTGTAAAATAATTTTTACACGAAAGTTGGTCAATTTTTTTTGTTTCTGATTCAATTTCTCCACTGTCCATTGTATGAAAATCCTGATGCAGGCAACCCAATAAAATACTAGAACTTCATGAGGCACTAAATCGGATAAGGTTTCTTGAAAAGGAAAATACAGAACAAGATAAAGAGGTATTTTTCCTTGACTTCCAAGATATTTCATTACAAGACAATTAAATCGAATTATACTTCATACAGTTTTTGTTCATAAGTCTGACATTTTGTATATATTTTGGAAGATTAAAAAATGCAAAGAGTATATATCTGAAATTGTGTTGCATGCTGAAGCCCAAGCATTGCAGTACCAACAGAAGGTACCCATCTAAATATCATGTTTTATCAGATAATTTTCTGGGTCACTGTAAAAAAAGCAAGTTTGATTAATGATATTCTTATTTGAATACCAGAAACTTTGTATCATCTGTTATTCTTACGTTCCCATCTCTTTTGTTTCCCTTATCCTTCTTGGTTAGTACAAATGCCTGGAGTCCATGTTCCGTGAAGTGAAAACAGAAATGCCAAATTCAACGTCAACCGTACCAGCATCAGAGAAAACTGAGAAAAGCTCAGTAAGGACAAGAGGTTCAAGCTCACCATTCAGATGCATTTCAAATCTTGTTCAGCAGATGAATCAGGAGAAAGATCAAGAACTGTCAGTGGCTAGGCTCCGTGTGGCAGAACTAGAAGCACTTGCAGCTAGCCGGCAAAAGGAGGTTTTTAACCTTTTAGATGCTTGGAGAGTCCACGTCAATATCATTTTCATATTATTATTGATATAAGGGTTTTAGATAAGATGATACATCAAAAGAAAGAAACAAACGAAAATGATGGCCTCAAGAATCTACGTCTAGAATGTTGCTTAGTTGTCATTCATAATTCATCTAAACCTAAAGTCCTAAACCAACATCACCATTTGTTTTTTGTTGAATATCTTTAAAACGGGAAATGTTTCTTCCATGCCTTAGATGAATGATAACCAGGCATTTTTTTTTTTTAACCGAATTTTGAAATTAGAGGAGGCTCATCATCAAAGACTTAAGGTATAGGAAAAATGGAGCTACTTTATAGATTTTGTAACAGTGGAAAGAAGAATTAGCACAATAATTATTAATGCCTAGTCGTCTAAAAATTTATGTTGAATCAGGTATGCATGCTACAAACAAGGTTGGCTGCTACCGAAAGCATGACTCATGATGTCATTCGGGACCTTCTTGGTGTCAAATTGGACATTACAGACTATGCAGTAAGTTCCAGATTCAATTTTAATTGTGGGAGTTCATGGTCGTGATTTCTCATTGTCTTGCGTTTTCGCTTCTGGTATGTAATAGAATTTGATAGACGAAAAACAAATTGTGAAATTAGTGGAGGAGGCTCATCATCATAGAGAAGAGTTCTTTGCAAAGGTAATTAATTAGTGTCAAAATTATGTTTTACAGTATGTTTTTCACGTGCTTATCTTAATTATCATTTATTTCTCATTAGGAAAAAGAGAATCACGATTTAAGACTGCAAATAAATGATCTCATTGAAGAAAGAGAATGGTTAGTATACCTTGGAAACCATGTCTTACTAATCTTTCCATGTCTTCAATTTGGAATAGCTTATGATTTAGGAGTTATTTATCGTTTTTTAAGTTTAACTATTTAGATTATTCAAAACTGCAAGAGCGTTCAAAACATTC
Organism: Pachyrhizus erosus; assembly: GCA_026544285.1. NCBI lineage: Eukaryota > Viridiplantae > Streptophyta > Magnoliopsida > Fabales > Fabaceae > Pachyrhizus > Pachyrhizus erosus. The sequence goes on from JAMLFT010001651.1 coordinate 17,474, forward strand.
ATTTCCGTTGTTCTCAATACACATTTGTGACTCAGCTGCGTATCGGAACTGAAAACCAAAGAGGCAGATATACTTGCCACTCAGATAGCAGTGCAGCAACTTCAAGAGCGAGATCAGTTGCTTTCTGCACAAAATGAAATGTTGAAGGTATGGCAAACACATAATTGTGATCCGAGTTTCCCCATAAGAATTAAAAAATTTCTTCTCATGATTTCTTGTTGCCACTGCTTGTAGATGGACAAGACAAATCTCATGAAGAAGGTTGCAGAATTGGATGACATGATGAAAACAGTAGTTGGGACACGAAATACCCAACCTGCTCCACAGTCTTCAAAGACTAAGGCATGTCTATTTATCTTTAAATTTTTAGTAGGGTCTAGTTACCATTTTCCTGATGTGACATTCATTTTGTGGATTACAGGACAAGGGCGCATTAAATTTGGGTAATGCTGGAATCAGTAGAAGGTTGTCTCAACCCGAACGACGTCTTTCTCGTTTTAATGACGAGCCTGCCCGTTACCGCAAATTTTCTGGTAATAATTGGCAAGGCTAAAGTGTACAGATACTCTTGACACGCACAAGAGAGAGAGAGATAACCATAAATCTCACCAAAGAAAAATAAAAATGCACGCATATGCCCATTTGTGTTTATCCCTCACCTCGGGGAGCCAAATATTATTTGAAGATATCCACTTCCCTATGCTTTGTATTTGTTCAAGTTTTCAGATGACACGTTCGAAGTTGTCATCTTGAATTTTGAACTGTGCTTGAAGAGGCTTGTAATAGTACGCACCTAATTTTGTTCTCATGTGCAAAGTTTATCATATGCTGCTCCTAGTGAGACAAATCCCTTCCGATTTTCCCGAAAAAAAACACTCCTCAGTTCCCTATCACTTCAACAAGCTCCTAGTGAGACAAAAATGACCTATAGATTGCCCCTATCTTATTTGTGTTCCGTAATGTGTACCTTTCCTACCAAATCGTTAAACGTTAAACGTAATTAATTTTATGGTACGTGAGTCCCGGAGACAGTGACTTGTGGAATTCATGGAATTTAGCCAGTTGAAAATTGGAACGACTTCCAGGTCAAGGATAATGCATGAAAATTTACGCTGTACCTTAAGTTAATTCCAAGTAAAGAAAGGGATGAAAGGAAAAATATCTTCATCAATTAATTCAATAAGCTGTACCATGAATTTAGAGTCACTGCTCACGAATTAAATTATTTATAATTGATTAATAGTGCGTATGGATTTGCGTTTGCAGGTAATTAAATATCATCCAGAGAAGTCTTTATTGTTTGAGCTCATTATAATTTGCGATAATTGATATATCCAAACACACTGTCATTGGTCCACACAACCTAAAAATTTAGTAGAGCGAAATATAAGTTAAATCAATGAAGAACCAATTAAAATTAGTGTAAAACAAGCAAATTGCAGCAGCATACAACAAGCAAGATATAAATAAAAAGTAATATTATTGAAAACAAGTCTATACTACATACATCATATCAACTAACTGACATCTATTCAACTGATAAAGGGCTATAAAAAGGCATATACATTCCTCCCTTTTTTCTGAATTTTCTTCTACCTTTCAAATTATCTGAACTTCTATATAAACTAGAAACTATGTTGGATGTTATTTACATAAAAAGTATACATGTAAGATTTTAGTATTAACAATAAGTGCCACCAGTATTCCTCTTTCTTTCCTTCAGAGTCTAACCGACATGCTGTGGTTGACTACTTCCACCATCATCAATCTGATCAACAGTATGCCAAAATAAGCAGCAAAATAAAATTAGCCAATTAGATTTGTTTTCAATCAACAAGAACTAGTTTGAACTAGGGGCGTAACCAAGATGAGCCGAGCTGAGCCCCTTTGAAATGTGAAAAAAATTGGGGGTTTTGACTTGGATCATTTATTTAAATGAGTCTAATTAAAAAGTTGAACAAAATTAAAACTTGAATTTGACTTGTTTAACTCATTTATAACTTGATTATTTATTGTAAAGTAAAAAAATTCTTAAACTATTATTTAATTTTATCAATTTAACATTTAATAAAACATTTTAATATAAAACAATAATCTACAAATAATGATAGTATAAAATAATTTTCTATGATCATCCAATCACAAATCATTTTTAGTATAACTTTTAAAGTATTATAAAAATATGTGCTAAACATATATGATATCGTGGAATCTATATAATTATAATTTTTTATGACATCTATTTATGTGTGTGTGTATATATATATATATATATATGAAGAGGAATCACATTTCTTCAAGAGTAACTTTGAAAAAGTTACTCCCTAATATTCATTTTTTTGAAATTTAAAACTGAAAATTAATTACTCATTATCCCCATTAAATTAAAAAAAATAGTAAGAATAGAAAATTACTCTTTTGAAGATACTTCTTTTGGAGTAACTTGATATCTCCTATCTCTCTATAGATATAAACCAGTTGTTAATGTTGATTTTGTGAAGCTTGAAATTGACTTATTTAAATAATCAAGCCAAATTTTAAGCTTGAGTTTGTTTATTTAATTAAACGAATGAACTTGATAAAACATTTAGCAAATCAAGCTCAAATAGTTTACAACTAGCTTAGTGCATTTGCACCCCTTAACAAGAACTGATTATATCTTCTTTTGAATCAATTCTACAAAAATTTATGAAACACACACTACTTCATGGACTGAAAAAGCTTGAAAGCCACCAGCACCACAAAAGTTAAAAAAAAAAAAAAATGGCTCAGAAAAAGGAAATAAATAGCGAGTACCTTAAACTTCTGATATTTCATGATGAGCCTTATATACTGATCCCTTGCCTCTGGGTTACGAACCATGGACTTGACTCTATCTAGAGCTTTCTTTACATCCTCTGATTTCTGTCTCCTCCCAATGCTAAGAAATTCATACTCGTCACTTTTCTCAGCATCTTTAGCCACAACGCCAAGCGGCTGCCCAACCTGGAATCCTCGCAGACCAGCTCCTTTCCGTCTCCAGCGAAGGATTGCCTTTTCTACAATGCTAACAGACCACAAAACTTTTTTGTATTGCTTACGAACTTGGTGTCTTCTAATGTGAGCCTATATAGCAGAATAAAGTTAAATGAAGATGTAGTACCATCTCCATCACAAATATAAAATAAATTGAGAAATAGGGTGTCAAACTAAATAAAACAAAAAACTGGCATATTGACACGAAGGATGCACAGAAGGTAAATACTGCATGGACCGGTAAAAGGCAAAGTGTAAACCTACATTCAAGTCCTTGAAATTTGGGCCAATTTTGTTACAAAACTGATAGTGGAAAAGGACCAGGGATTAAAATGAGGAAAGTCCAGGACTAAAGCAACAGACACTTAACAATCTCAGGGACTAGAATGGAGGTCTACTCCCATGACAAATGCCAAATGAAATCACAATAAGTTAACACCAAACGAAAAGCTCAAGTCACCATATAACAATTTTTAAGATTGCAGTCCAAAAGAATGAAAACAAAGGGTGGAAAAAGGACAGAAGCTGATTGTAAAGCTTGTCATGAAAATCATCCAGAAGTCAGGTGATCATCATCTGATGGTTGTAGAATACACTGCAAGCACACAAGTACCTGGATTTTTACAATGCGGTCTCGTATCTTCAAAAAATCTTTTCTTCCTTTCCATCCCCAAAATCTCTTTTGAATCTTTAAAGCTGCAAAATGTAAATAATCCTCAAAGTGACCCATCTTCTGTACCTTGCTCAAAGAATCAGCAACTACGTCAAGTACTGCTTCAGACATATCAGAGCTACTTTTGGCTAATTGTCTCTGACAGAATGACCTTGCTCTAAAGGCTGCTAGGATTGAAGCAGCTGCATGAGCTGATTTTCGAAACACAGCAAGTGACTCTTTGAGATAATGTTGCTCATCCATTGTCAAATTAGATGAGTCATCTTCAACAGACTGAAAAGCACTGTTAGCTGCTATAGTTGTGGCAATTTTGCCAGTTTCATTTTCCTTGACAGTCAATACAGATAACTGATTAGTCAGATCTGCCTCAGCCAAATACCCAGCAATGCCTTTATGTCCTCTAGTTGAAGCTAAATCAGCTGCTGTTTGTCCTTGTGGAAATGCTAATGTTGGATCCTCAACAGCACCTGGGGCTGCACCTAATTGAACTAGCACAATAACAGTTTCTTCTCTGGAAAGAAGGAACACAAGATAGAGTGAGAATAGATACACATTTGCTATATAAAAGTACTATATGTAGCCCATAAAATACTATGCTGATAATAAGAGAGACGGAAAACATAAAACTCAAGTCTAAGGGCTGAAAGACAACATGTAATGAGAATCATCCCCCAAAACATGAAACTAGGCATACAAATTTCCAGTATAGATGAAAAAGAAATTCAAGTTTTGAAAAGCACAATTCATACAATACACAGAATATAATTTTATTTCTTCATTGAACAAAGAAAGACAGAATAATACAGGAATTACAATATGCATTTTACCAGATACAAGCACAGAAAGTTCTTAACATGAAGAGTTTCTGACCTCCCAAAATATGATGCCCAGTGAAGTCCTGTTCTTCCACGAGAGTCTCTAAAGTTAGGACTGATACCAGCTGCAACTAATGGGGCCATAGCCCACACATAACCAAGTGCCGCTGCCAAATGTATTACTCCTTGGCCTTCATCATCCAACACATGTGGTCCTTTTCCTCCTTCATGAACCTTATATATCAACCACTCATAAAGCTTGTCTCTCATTAATCTCTGAAATAATACATCTCTATGGTTTGTATGACCAATTCCATCAATCTTGAAAGTTTCTTCAAATACTCCACTATTGTCTCTCATGGAATACATTGTTCCCTTGAGTTTACATTTTTCACATTCAGAAACAGAGCACTTCAACCACTTATTGTCAGGTCCCAAGTCTACTAGTTTAAGAAGTCGCATTTGAAATCGTACCTCATCTTCTGGTGAGATCTTGATACCCACAGGACCTAAAAGTTTGGCTGGATTTTCATCAAATTCAAATTCCCTTACCTCACTGCAGGCTAACCTATTACTGCAGGTAATATAGAACGGTACATGTCCAGGTGAATGCAAAGGAGTCTGACACCTTATGACATTATCAGCCAAAACTTCAGCAGAAACCTCAATTTCACCAAACATGCATCCCCATTTGGTCTCACTTGAGAGCTTTTTACTCCCCAGAAATGTGCCAACTATTAAAACCTTTTCACAGAAGGAAGAAATAAATCAAAACCAGATTTTATATTGTGAATTCATGAACATACAAATGCATAAAATTTCAAGCATGTGCATGAAAAGGCACACACCTTTGTTCTAACCCCTGTATATGCCCAATCTGGAGAAAAGTCATGGATACTAAATAGTTGTTCTTGGGAAAGAGAAGGGCCTAATGAATTCGTATCCAACTGCATGTGGTGTAAACTAGATACCTCCTTATCCTCTTTATGAGCATCAAGTGTACTCCAATAATTAGCAGAATGTGAAGCCATCAAGGAATTATCACAGTCTCCACCAATCTCCTTATCTATCCACCTTCCAAAACTATCAAGTTTCTTCATTCCCCCAGATTCAACTTGTTCTGATTCATCATGGTCTGAACCGCCATCTTGAAGTTTCTGTTCAACTTGGATAGTAGTAGTTGCAACAACTGGATGATCATGGAATTGAGTACGAAATGAATCTAGACCATGCTCGTTTTGCACCTGACACAATGTAATTTTAAAAAAAATGTCACATTGGGGAAGAAGCATGCTAGTAAACTATATAAAAAACACACAGGAAAGAGATTGCATTAGGAACATCCAGAAGCCTACAGGATAGTGGCTAGCCATATAATCAATCATGAAAGTCAGGCACAACATAGAACTAAAACCATAAAATACATTATTATGTTGTTAACATGCATTTCAAACACATTGACAAAGCTAATGATCACTTTCACTGTTTAAGTTTTCAGTTTCAGACCCAGGCATAAATCTACTCAAACTTTTGAGGCTATAAAAATAATGATGAATCATAAAGGGAAGTAGAGATGTGCCAGTCAAGGTTTAAAAAATTATTGATCGCAATTACAACACCTGATTAACAGTAGGCAAATCTTCTTTAACTGGCTGGATGCACATGTCAGTAATCAGCCTATCTCTGAAAATTACACCATCTTGCATTCTGTGAACAGCATCTAACCCAACATTGCTTAGCTTATGAACGGTTAAGTCAGCTTTAGAGCCTTCAACAGATCCTTCAACATGATGTTTTCCATCATGTGTATTAATTGTGTTTCTGCTAGAGTTCTGAATTAAGGTCCAGGGAGGCAAGCCAGTAGCAGGAGAGTAGCTAGGGAAAGATGACCACGAGAAAATCAAGGGGTTCCTCAACAACTCAGAAAACCCTAAATCATTAAAAAAATCAAATGTTAAAAATTAAAAGAAAACTGCTATTATAGACATAGTAGCCAAAGGGTGCCATCTCCATGGGCCAAAAAAACAAATACAGTTAAAGGTGTGAGAGTGAAAGAGGACCAAGGCAATAGGGATAATCTTTGTCACTAAAATCTCATTTGACTAGTAACAAAACAAAATAAAACAATGATTGCATCCCAAGATGAATTAAAATAAATCAACATTTTTATAGGTAAAATTTACTTTGAAAAGATAAAACGAAGACATATTCATTTTAAAATATCAAAATGAAAATAATCCCACATATATAATAATGTAAGTAATTCTGTAAAAGAGCATTATGAAAGATCAGTAATAAAAAAATAAAATTTAAAATATATATTATTGATACTTTGTCATAAGAGAAAACAATAATGGCACTAGGGATCTACTTGCCGAGAAATTAATCCACAAGAGAACTGACATAACAAATCCTAATCTATTTCAAATCATTCCTCACACTTTGAATGAATCCTGTGCTACAGTCTCATACAACTTACCAGTGGCTTCATGTGTAAGCCAAGGTGCACTGTGAAGTATGGAATTGCTGAAAGGCTGAGCATGCGTGGAGGTTTGAGGACCATTCTGTGAATTGACATCCTCATAGTCTGTAGCTCGTCCATTCTGATCAACTTTAGTTGCACTTGATGTGAATGATGTTTGAACTAAAGATACTGGTAAGTTTATTTTGGTAGAGGATAGCACTGAACTATTTTGATAACTACCTACCAGGGTTACTGGAACTACAGGCAAATGTGAGATGCCAGGCTTGCTGCCCTGTAAAGTGTAAAGCACATAACGTGATAGAACAACAAAAAACTTCACATGCACAAACGACACAAATTTGGAGAATCACAATAAGATCAGAAGATCCATTAATAGGTCAATCATTACTTAGTATTGTCGATTAGTCACAACCCACAAAAGTCGGTTGTCATTATAGAGAAGCTTGGAATAAAGATAACAGAAAGAAAATTAACATTTTTGAGCTTAAAACTAATCAGAATAAACTGGATTCTGGATAGCATTATTTGATATAAAATGAAAAATGCAAAAAGCGAAGAACACATGCATACCTCTTTAATTTCTCGATAATGCACAAGGACTATGTGCTCTAACTGCCTGCAAACCAACATGATGTTCAAGCTGACAGAATTTTTTTTTGTCAATGCTAAGACTGTTAAATGGCCAGAACTATTGGAAAACCCATAAGTTTATACATATCTGAACCTTCAAAAAAGGAGTCCATTAAAAAAGCCCACTTCAGCCGGCAATCTTATTTATCAGTTTTCAGTATTTGTAATATTGTTGGGTTTTCATCATCAACCTATGAAATATGGCATTTTTTACTTACTTATTGAAATTTAAAAAAAAATATGTCAGTATTATAAAATTTCTATTTTTTATTATAAAAATAAATCCACCCTGCATCTGACCTGTTTAGATTGCTAGTCAGCAAGGTCCAGGCTTGGATTTGTTACACAACCAAAAGAAAAAAAAAAAACTTCATTAGAAAAACATTATTTTCAGTGTTTTATACAAATGAAAACCTAAGACTCGATCTCTTATTGCTCAAGATTTCAAAAAAACTTACAGATTGACCAGATATTAGCAACCGAAGCACCACATTGAATTTTCTCTAAAAAAAATCATAGAAACTACAAATCCTAAAATTAATAGGATAACAGAAACTCACTCGTCAAGCATCCAATAACTTCTTCGTTGGAAGTTTTCATTATCCTCACCATGAGCATAGTAACAATGCAAGACATCCACACTGCCAGCCTACACTCAAAAATAGAGCCAATTAACTAGGCAGTATGGGAGAAAAAATAAAATAGAAGAAATGGGGGAAATGGCACTATACATATATATCAAAACAAGAAGCTTAAAAATTACAATTTCTTTAGAGTTACATAAAGGTTTCATTTGATGAAACTTGGGGATCTACTTCCAGATATGTTCATTTGATACAATTGCCAAAACACTAATAGAATATGTTTAAGAGAAAACAGAAAAGAGAAAATAAATCTGAGAATTTTATTGCTTAACCTAAAGTGATTGATTGAATACAGATTTTATAGACTCAAAAGAAGAGTCCTGAAGAAGCTACATCTATGCTGATTCAGCAATTACTAAGCTAACTAACCTCAGTTAGTCACAGTACAAGAAATCACCTACTGTAAAGACTACAGTAAAAACTATACTCCTTATTACAAAGAATTCTTATATACACTCTAATAAATACAAGCTTTATACAAGAAACCAAAACATTGTTGAAGCACTTCTAATGTTTGTTATTTTATCTCAACATAAGCAAGTTTGTTTTTACAAAACTTATTACTATCTATTGTGACTTATTAACCAAAATGGATTTTGAATGAAATATTACCTTTTAAGGAAAAAGAACCAAGAGCCTATTGGCTATGAAATTGGAAGTAAAAAAACTAGTTAGCTTTAGTAGAATCCTAGGAGATTCCTCAACCACTATTAACATATGTCCAGCTAAGTAAAAAAAAATAAAATAGAATGGTCCCAAAAAAGAATATATAATGAACTGAAACAAGGGGATGGTATGATAAATTTATGTTATTTCATTAATTTTATCTTAATAGTATATTATATGAAATTATAAATCCATGGATTCAAATTAAGGTTCAATAATTGACACTTTAAGAAGGACGTCCTGCTTAGATATCAAGCTTACTGTGCTGTCATATGTTAATGATCACATTCACAAAAATAGTTAAAGCCATGAATTTCATGACCATCCATGGAGCTACACGTTTGTGGAACCAGAGGTGTTACCTAATGTATTACCATGGTCTTGTATGCTAAACAATAGGAATCTAAAGTGGATTAGTTACATGAGGATATTCCAAAGTTCCAACACAACAATTTGATCCACACAGGAGGTTCGATTAAAATAACAATTCTAAAAGGTGAAACTTACAACTAATAAAATGAACAGCACACCTTCAACTTTTCATGAGCTTCTCTTACAGTCTTCCCATCTTTTTTCTTCCTCCACCGGTGACCATCCTTGCGAAAGTAACGGATTGCTTTTCGATCAAACAAGAATAGTGATCCAGCTGGACAAAAGGAACAACAAATTGATGTCAAAATTTACACTCTATCCTCATAGCAGGGATATGCACCATAGTTAAAGGCATATATAAAGATTGAAGTCTTTCGTTTGGTGCGTCGGTGAAGCTAACATAACTAACTGAGTTCTATTATCACCATTATCAGCTAGTTTCTCCATCTTACAAGGAAACTTAATGGAAAAACAGAACAAGGAAATTCCAAATTATGAAGCACGAGTGCATGACACTTGTTTAATTTCTATATAATCATGACAGCCTCAACGATGTGTCCTCTGATAAAGGAATCAAAGGACCCTGTGGTGTGAGCTTGTTACCCCATCAGTCACCCACCGAGCCTCTAAGGCATGGGAATTCCCAAGTCGTTGATTCAAACCCCGAACCTGGTAAAATGTATTCCCTCCCCTTGACAGGAGCAAATATCAAAATCAAGAGAGGCATGAAGTTCAGGGAAAAATAGGAAGTACCAGGAGGTCTAACAGGTGGATCTGTTGTTAACTCAAACTTCTTATAATTGCGAAGTATCTTACATATCTCAGCAGGTCGAAGCCAACGATGTTCTGCTTCTTGTAATATCTCTTCAAGCTCTATCATATACCAGGAAACATTCAAAGGGTATTATATAATACACAGAAGAAAAAAAAAACTCGATCTCAAATACATCACTCTATTTTGAAATTTGAAAGATAAATTTATACATATATCGAAGACAGCAATGGTACTAAGTTTAAATAAATATATGATATGCACCGCACAAACAATGCATGAATTTAACTCAATTGGCACATTCATCAGCGTGTCTCGACTAACTATAGCTCACAGCAAAGAACAAAATTCCCAATTGTGATCAGTGATCCAATTTCATCCCATTTGATCCCAATTGTGAAAACATTTAAACGAAAGAGAATACTGAAACAAAAGTGAGCCCAACGACAGACAGTAACACATGCATGTTGCATAACAGAATCAAAATTGAGGCAATCAGGGGGGGGAATGCATGCATGCAGAAAAAACGAAAGAATTTCAACTGAAACTAGTAAGAAAATGTAAATTGAAAAAAGGCACAAGGTTGATGATGGTGAGAATGAGAAACGCTTGTTAGCATGAAAAAGGGGAATCTCTAACCTAATTGTGAGTTGGGAATGTATTTTGTGGTCTCAGCCATCATACAGCAGTAGTACCTCACGCATGGAATTTTCAAAAAGTGAGCGCAAAGAAGAGAATTGAATTGAATGAAAGCCTAACAGTAACAGAGAAATGAAAGGGTGTTAAGGGCAAAGGGTGGTAGAAGAAACAAACAAGTGAAGGAAAAATGAAAAGAAGAGATAGAGAGGGACGGACAACGGTGGCGCGTGAAAAGCACTTAGTTGAAGTCAAAGCTCCACACGTAGCGTTCACACATGTCCGACGTGGCATTTGTTCCTTACGAACTAAGCCAAAGCATGTCTACGACAGTACGCGCCTTCTTTGTTTTGTGATGTTGCCTCCTTCCTAGATATCTATCACACACTGACGCAACCTTCCTAGCATTCCTTTTTTTTTTATCTATTGTTTTATTGTTTGATATTTCCTTCTTTGTATAAAAAATAAATAATCATTAATACCAAAAAAAATAAATTTTAATTAATAATATTATAAATTTATATTTTATTTTAAAAATATTTTAAATAATGGTTATATTTAAAAATATTACTTTTAATTTAAAAATAATATTTTTTTATCAATGAGTTTAATTTATATTTTAAATAGCTAATAATTAAATATATTTCTTTTATAAGAAATGTGTGAGTATCTTATAGATTTTATGGTAAATTAAAAAATTAATAAATAAATATATTTTTTTATAATTAAGATAAAATAACACGCTTGTTTATTTTTTTTTATAAATGATCGAAAATAATATTAATGTTTTATTAATTGATTGTTCTTTATAGGTCATTATTATTTAAAAATTAGTCTTTGTGCGATGATGATGATTACCATAGCAAATAAAACTTCATAAAAAAATTTAAACACAGTATTATTAGAGACCAATATATACGGTATTAATAAGGATAAGGATATATTGAGAATAAATCTTATTCTTTTTATACAAGATTAATAATAATAATAACTACATTGGATTAAAGGCCGATTTCGAATTAAGTAGTCTTTATCTAACTTTAAATTATATTAATATGGATAAATATTTTTATTATATTTAATAATTCAAAATTAATTTATTATATTAATTTTATTTAATTTTAAAATAAATGGGTCTTAAATGCACTAATATTTTGTGTTTATTTATTTTAAATAATGTCTTTAATTATAATAATTATACATTTTGATTTTTAAAATACTTTTAAGATGTAAGTATAAAAAAATTAAGAGAGAAATAAATAAATATTTATAATGTTAAATATAGTATTTAAAATTTGGCGTTAAATAATAATTTTTTCTTTAGATCG
>JAMLFT010001652.1:0-29506 GCA_026544285.1 Pachyrhizus erosus
CTCTTCCGATCTTGATACGACAGTTTTTTTTTATTAAATCAAATGACATTTTTAATAATGTAACATTTTTTTATAGTGTAATAATAATAGTGTGACTTTTTATGTCATGAATTTTGATTATGCCATCGTCAATTAGTTTATCCTTTAATGACAACTTTTTAATACCAAAAACCAATTAAAAAATTTAAAACATAGACATTTAAAAAAAAAAAAGGATTGAAATAAAAAGTGAATAAATTATAAAGATTAAAAATAGATTTAAATTTATATTTTTTTACAACTTTAAAGTTGAGATTTATATTTATTATCTGTAATCTATGATAATTATATAATGGTAATATCTACTTTACATTCTTATATTTTTTAAATTATTTGATATGATAAATACGATTATCTTGTTCACATAATTTTTATGATTTAATACTATACATTATGATTTACACATTTAGGGGTGTGTTTAAAGGACTATGGTCACTCTAATTTTTTTTTAAGTGTGTTTAAATTGTTATAAAAAATAATTTATGACCTCATAAAGCTTATAGAAAAATATTAAAAAATAATGTATAAATATTACTATATCAGTTGACATTGTAAATATGATAAGTAACGTAATATAATAAATAAATAAATAAAATATTAAATATTAAGAATATCTGTAATTATGATGCTTATTTCTTTAAAATCAACTAAGCAACAGTTCTTATTTGCATCTTGTCTTTGAAGAAGTGTACAAAACAAAGCTAAGTAAGCACTGGTACTTAAATCTTTTGAAAAATAAAAAAATTATTTTTAATATAATGAATTAGACGTTTCCTCAGTAAATATCAATATTTCCACTTTTTTTTAATGTTTGCACATTGGATGACAATGGTTCAATTTTTTTTTACATTTGTAATGTTAAAAATATTGTATAGCAATATGACCCATTTCAAATTATTTTATTTGGTGTAAGTAAAAAATTATTTTGTAAAATAAAAGTATAAATAAATCTTTTAATTTTTTAAATTTAATTATTTTATAAATAAAATAATTATAACTTAATAAATAAATTATTGATAAAATATAAGAATATGAGCTTTTTAACTGAACTCGTTTAAGCATAAAAAAATATTAAATTCAAGAGATAAAATATTTATGAAATGCTTACATTAAGAAGAATAAAAATTAATGATACGTACAAATGAAATATATTTAAGCATCAAAGGCGCTCCATTAAAAGTATTCTAATAGAGGATTTTTTTATGTTGAAGTATACATATATAATTAATCAAAGTTACTTTATCTGTCTAATTTTTTTCTCATACTATTTTTGTACTTGATATAGGTATATATTTTTTACTTATACAAAAATATCATGTGTAATATTTTTTACTAAATTTATTTATTTATTTTACTAAATCTTTGATTATTAATATAAGACATTATTTAAAATAAATTAATTTTTAAGATATTTTATAATTTCTGTGAAATATTTATTTATTTTATTATATGTCTTATTAAATACTTTAATTATTTGTATATTTATTGATATTAATGCATAATATTCTCATATATTAATATTTATATATCATCTTTAAAAATAAAATTAATATATTAATAATATTTATTTTAATAATAATAAAATTAATTAATTTATATAATTCTATTCCAAACGCCTTATATTAAGGGTTAAAGAATATATTTTATCTTCTTAGTGTTCCTTAGACCAAATTTTTGGCTTTGCTATTTATTATGTTCACAAACTAAAAATAGAATTTAACAATCATGCATTATACAAATTTATATATTATCAATTAATTATAAATTATTATTCATATCATTTTAAAGATAATTATTATAAATATTTTCAAACATATTACAAGAATTTATCATTTGATAATATTATAAATCTACTTTACGTTATTTTTCCATGATCTATTTTCTTCTAAAAGTAAATAACACTTGATCTTTATATGTATGTGTCAATATCAACTTCTGATTATATTTTTTCGAGGAACTATCTTCGAAGTATTTTGTTTTTTTGGCTAACTGTATCAACCACATACTCATGTATCCATATTAACTAGCTTTCAAATTATAATATAAAATAGTTTTTAATTTTGAGATTTCTTTAAAATAAATTATTAAAATTTAATTTAAAAGTAAAATATAGATGATTAAAAATTTAAATATACAGAGAAAAAATAAATTAGAGTGATTCAAAGAAAATTTCATTTAAAGTTTCATTCTCCAACTTGTTTATTTTAATTTGTAATACAAGATTTTAGCATATAAAAAGTAACTGACTAATTCTCCAAAAAAGTGGAGCAAAATTAAGCAATTAAATTAAGAAGAAAAGGTAAGGACATGGGTGATTATGAGTTTAAAAAAGTATTTTTTGAGTGTTAAATATATTTTTGGAAAATAAACTAATTTTAATTGTATGTTTAGTTTTTTTAAAATACGTATACAAATAAAAATTTTGTTTATAAATTCAATTTACAAATTTTAATCCAACTATACTATTTAGGGGTGAAACCGTCCACTGAATATACTATAAAAGTATCTCCAGCTTCTTCAACTGCGCAAAACTCAAAAGGGTTGAGCGGTCACATATTTTTTGGCGCCAAAAATTTCCACACTATGCATAGATATTTTCACCGAATTTCCGGCGACCGGCCACCCACCGCTCCGTCGGTTCAGCAACCCAACCGCAACGTCACTGCCTCCGTCAACCAACCGCCTCCGCCCGATGGCGTCAGAGGAACTGACACGCCGCCTGAGAAGGTGCCGCGTCGGGTTTTACCGGCAAATTTCGCGCCAAAAGAAAACAGCTCCGGTCCCTCCCTCTTTGAGAGCATCATGAATAAATTTGTCAAGGTCGATGGCAATGAAAGAGTTACTCAAAGGTACGCTTCGTTCTTTTCCTTCTCTGTGTCGCTACCTTAGGGTTTTTTGAAATGCGAGAAAATGGAATTTGTTTAGTTCGTACGTCGGAAGATTTCGATATTTTTTTTGCCTATTGCTCGGGTGTTCGTTTGCGTCAAAGGTGAAGCCTTGGTGCAATTTGTTTCAATAGTTTTTTTGGGAAATAATGCTTGTGGAATATCATTGAACTATCCAGTTAAATTCATGCTATATTGTACGTTGAATCAAAGCACGATTTGGTATTTTTAGAATTTGAAATGTTCAAACTGAATTTCAGTTTCTTACCAAGTTAGAGAGTAATGAACAGAGGGCGCAGTTAAAATTGTAACTGAAGCAGTTTCTGTATCATAAAGGAAAATGTTGTTTATTAGATGCTACGGAGGTTTTAAATTATGCTCGTGGTTGTGATTTTTTTGTGATAGTTGATGTTGCGGTAAATTGCAGACAAATGTGGCTGCATTTGAAATTGTAATCACAGACTGTTTGTAATATCTTTGATGCATTTTTTTTTTTTTTGCAGGAGCCACTCATTGAATGGTAGTTTACCTAAATCTTCTCCAACAGTGGGGATATGTGCTGATACTGATCATAAAGGGGTTCACGAGGAAGAAGCAGCTTTTCAACCTTTGGTGAAAGCAAAAGATAATGCTGCAAATTTCAAAGAAAAGGCTAATAGGGAAAACATTGCACTGGTTGAAACTGACGATGATGTTACTGGACCAGAAACACCAGGAATGCTGCCTCTTGCTTCTCATGTGAAGCGAAGTCGAGATGATGGATCCAAGTTTGGTTCCTTGCTGAATTCTGGCAAACGAGTTAGATTTCTTGAGGATTCACTGGCATTGGACATGACTAAGAAGGAAGCAGAAGTGGCTAACAAGTTTGAATGGCTTGATCCTTCTCGAATCAGGGATGCTAATGGAAGAAAGCCGAATGATCCTTTGTATGACAGGACGATACTTTATATTCCTCCAGAAGTTTTGGGGAAAATGTCAGCATCACAGAAACAGTATTGGAGTATCAAATGTAAATATATGGATGTTGTGCTATTTTTTAAAGTGGTTAGTCAATCAAGCTCTTTCAGTATTGGGGTCTTAATTCCTCTGTTGCCTGTAGTTTTTTTTTTTGTTTTTTTTTATGTACAACCTTTGTTTAATAATAGTACGCCACAATTAATGGTCAACATAGGGAAAATTTTATGAGCTTTATGAAATGGATGCTGACATTGGCCATAAGGAGCTTGATTGGAAAATAACATTAAGTGGTGTCGGAAAATGTCGGCAGGTGATGTCAGATTTATGTTTTTGTTGGTTCCTGACCTGTTTTCCTGGTAGTTTATCTCTTCAGTGTGTGGTTTTTACTTGTCGGTTCAGGTTGGCATATCTGAAAGTGGGATTGACGATGCTGTTCAAAAGCTGGTTGCACGTGGGTAAGGATGGCATGGATTTAATTTGATAGTTGATGGTGATACTATATTTATTATATGCCAAATGTTGATTTTGTGCACCATATAGATCATTGTAGCTAATTCTAGATAGATTGGATTATATGTGTCAAATCTCAATAATAAATTACTTGCTTATTTCCTAATTAGCTTGTTGTAGACTTAGTATGCTGCTTTCATTGTGAAGGTATAAGGTTGGACGAGTGGAGCAATTAGAGACATCTGAAGCAGCAAAATTTAGAGGAGCTAACTCTGTAAGTATTCCCATCCTTGCAGTTGTGTTGGCTACCTAGCTTCAGAAGGTACATGTAGCTGTTTGCAACATTGGCTGTGCTTTATGAGTTATGCTTCAACAAGCATTATTTTTTATACACACACACATTCTGTAGCTTACTGTAGCTACACGAGATTGGTCCAGGTCTCTATTTCTTCAGTTAATATTCTGAATCTCATGTTTTAATTTTATTTTATCCAAGATAATGCAGGGATGTTTTATGAGGTTTCTAATTGATATTGGGAACTGTAAACTTGATAGTACACACAGTTGTCACGTGAAAATGTTCCTTTTTTTGTTGATTGCATTAATACAAGACTTCAGAAGTCTTTGTATAATATCATATCTGGTATCTTTTATGCTTTTGAATTGACTGCTTTTTTGCATGGTATGATCCTCACCGCTGGATTGCAGGTTGTTCGGAGAAAATTAGTTCAGGTAGTCACTCCATCAACCAATGTGGATGGTAATATTGGTCCTGATGCTGTTCACCTTCTCAGAATAAAAGAGGTTCTTCTCACTGCTACTTAGTCATTCATTTTTGTATGCTATTATAGTTACGGATGACGGTGAATTAAATGTTTTCTACAGGAAAACAATGGTTTGGATAATGGTTCAGTTGTGTATGGATTTGCTTTTGTTGATTGTGCTCGGCTTAGGTTTTGGGTCGGTTCTTTAGAAGATGATGCATCCTGTTCTGCTTTGGGAGCTTTATTGATGCAAGTATGCTTACAATACCCTTTCTTTTGCCTATTCTTGATTTTGTATTTAGCTTCTGTGAATGATCATTCTGAGTTGTCAAATTGTTAGCTAATTTGATTTTGGGAATTGGATTTTAGGTGTCACCCAAGGAAGTTATATATGATAGTGGAGGTGAACACTGTGAAGTCTTATTGCTTTGCCTTTAACTTGAAGCAAAATGCTGGTTACACAGTATTTGATAGATTTTTTTCTGGCAAAATATTAATGGGTGAATTTTATGTGATTCCTGTGAATAACTTGAGCTGGTGTACCCACTTTCTATTTGGGTCTCCCATAAAATTGACCCAATAATAAAAATGTGTTGGAAAGAATGTATTAAGGAGTGCTGCTAGCATTCCTCTTGAGTTGAATGCACTCCAATTCTAATGGTTATATAATATGATGTTTTACAGGTTTGTCCAAAGAAGCCCAGAAAGCACTTAGAAAATTCTCGTTAAATGGTGAGATGTAATCCTTCATTGTGGTTTGGCGGTACAGTAGCATGATATTGAAAGCAATCTAGAATTTTAAATGGATATTTATACTGTTATTTTTATTATGCTTTGCCTTGGAAGTTGTATGCGATGAGAAACACTAGCAACATACTTTCTAGGCTAAAATTGATTGAAAATCACAAATTTTTGTAGGTCTCACTTATTTATTCTCTCCAAATTTTGTAGTTTTCAATAAATTTTTACTATTAGTATATTGCATTTTAGAAGGAGTATGTTAGAGAGTGTGTTGCCAGTACTTATCAGTTAATAGCAAACATCTAATGGTGGTCAATTATTGCAACCAAAGCTATTCCTTGATGAAGCTAGTTTTGCTTTGACTTAAAGATAAGTGATGTTTTAATATATAGTTGATTATTTACACTACAAGGTTTACTTTATGAATGACCTACACAATTAATCCTTGTACTGTATCCCTATGATATCTGTAAATATATATAGAATAAAATGGTCCCGTTGGAATCTGACTAAGTATTTCCTTTTGAAATTAAGCTGATATGGGTATTACCTTTGTGATACTGCAAATGGTTTTATTTGTAGATTTCTTATTATGTTTTATATGCGAAATTTCATATCATTTGTTGTTTGAATGAAAAAAGATTATGGTTTTAATATACATTATGTCCTGTGTATTAATTACAACGTGGGTAATTTGAGACATGTTTGCATTAGGAATAATTTGGAGTTCGCAAATTTTTGCACTTTGTTGCAGTTAGATATTTTGGCATACTATCAACTTTTTATTGCATTAAGTTTTCAAAATATTTTCTTTACTGTGCTAAGTTGAATTTATTCATTTTAAATTTTGAAAAGCATCCTTGAATGTCATTATTGGTTTCTGTTTCTCTTGCAGGTTCA
This sequence comes from Pachyrhizus erosus, assembly GCA_026544285.1. Lineage (NCBI taxonomy): Eukaryota > Viridiplantae > Streptophyta > Magnoliopsida > Fabales > Fabaceae > Pachyrhizus > Pachyrhizus erosus. The sequence goes on from JAMLFT010001652.1 coordinate 6,737, forward strand.
ACAACACTACATTTCACTCCAGTTCAGTCTATCCCTGGCTTGGTGAACTCTGAAATTAGGGATTTAATTCACTCAAAGGGATATTTTAAAGGCTCATCTCATTCAGTGGATCATGTACTGAGCAATGTGGTTCATCGTGAAATCACCTTGTCTGCTCTGGGTGGACTGATTGGTCATCTGGATAGATTGATGGTACCCTTTTGTACTTACAATGTTGCCCTTCTTGAGAGGGTTAGCACTAAATGTATCTACTTTCATGTTGTTTAAGATAATTAATCTGTTCCACTTTTCATACAGTCAGATGATGTCCTACAGAATGGGGATTTATATCCATACCAAGTTTACAGGGGTTGCCTTAAAATGGATGGTCCAACAATGATAAATCTGGATCTCTTTGTTAATAATAAGGATGGAGGAAAATCAGGCTAGTACTTGTTCTATTTGAGCACTCAACTTTTCAATATATTTTCACTGGAAATTTCTGCGTGAAATTGAGACATCTATTTTGCTTGAGTTTCAGGTTCATTGTACAATTGTCTTGATAAGTGTGTAACTTCATCTGGAAAGCGACTTCTTAGGAACTGGATCTGCTGTCCGTCAATTGATGCTGAAATAATTAACAACAGACTTAATGTAGTGGATGATTTAATGGCTAACCCAGAGATCGTGTCACATATCGCTCAACATCTTCGCAAGCTTCCAGACTTGGAACATTTGCTTGGCCGAATTAAGTCCAGCCTTCAATTATCAGGCCCTCTCTTGCTGCCCTTATTGGGAAAGAAAATATTGAAGCAGAGGGTGAGTTCTGCTACTGTTTTTCATGCCAATTTTGTAAAGGATATGCTTATTATTCTTCGTATGGTTTCTGAACAATTTTTCTTCACTCACTTTGGAGCTAACTACTCATTTTAATTTGAAAAAAAATACTTGCGGGAAACATCTCACTTTAATATCACGATACTAGTTTCTCATCTCTAAACTGCTTAGTCACATGTTTCATGCCATGGCAAATGGAGATTGGAAGACTGCATTGGTTAGGAGGAAAAGCATGTGGCTATTACATAAACAGTGAAATTGGTATTGGAAAAAATTTTCTATACCATATGGGGGAAAAATCTGATCATATTGTTTGTTGAAAACTTGGTTGTCCAGCTGGATAACCTATATATACATGTTTAGGATTTTTAGACTAATTTATGATGATATGTATAAAATCTGTACTAAATATTATAATTTTTGTTGTACTGTTCTCTTATGCTGTGCACATTAAATTTTTAATGTAATACAGGTGAAAGTGTTTGGATCACTTGTGAAAAGCCTTCGGACTGCCTTGAGTTTGTTGCTTCTTCTACAGAAAAAGCAGCCTCTAATATCATCTTTGACCAAAGTTTTTAAACTTCCAATTCTAACTGGTAGTAATGGGCTTGATCAGTTTCTTGCTCAGTTTGAAGCAGCTGTAGATAGTGACTTCCCAAATTACCAGGTATTTTTCTTCTTTATTGGAATTTCAAATAATATGAACTAAAACTTCCTCCACATATTCTTCCCAGCCCAAATAGATTGGCTAAAAATTGACATTGACCATTGCTGAATGCATTATTAATTTTTAATTGGAAATTAGAATATAAATCATATGCTGTGGTGACAGTTGCTGTTATTTGGAAGTGATGTTCACTGAGAAAATTTCTTATTCACCTACCTCACTTTTACTAGTGGTAATTATGGGTATAGTTCTAGTTTGAAATTTGGCTATATGATTGAAATGAAGTGTGAATGACTAGCCGATGCCCAAACAGTATTGAGTGTTACGTGCATCCGGCTATTGACCATCCTTGATAGAGGCAAGCAGTGAATTCAATTGGCCATTAATTGGCCTAGCACAATCAAGCACTCAGTCTGACAACAGTGCAGGTGTAGGAGATTTAACACAGCCAATGGTTAGGAGAGGGAATATTAGGTAATGTGAGGACAGGTTGGCCACGTAGGAAATTGTGATTTTGCTCCTGGAAAGTTTGGGGGTTCACTGGCCAAAATGTCAAGGAGGCCAAAAATGATAATGGGTAGTGATTTTATGCATGAAGGCTTGAGATAATGTTGTAGTTTGGGGAGGCTCCAAGCTTCCAATGGTAATTGGCACTTGAATTTGGGGCTTAGGAGTTTGGGTTTGCTTGGCCTGATTCAGGTCATAGTCTAATTTCTTGCCAGGCCAGGCCAAATGAAAATTACTAAATCTTTATTTTGCTTAACTCAGTCAGCCCAATTTTTCAGGCAACTTGGACTAGTTTATTAGGTTTGAACCATTTGATTCATTTTTGCAACTTTGTGTTATTAACCCTGTCAGCAAGTTTAATATATTATACCCAAGGTCTTTCTAATTTAAATGTTCAGTCATCCTAATTAATAAATCCATTTCTATTTGGTTTTTGTTAAGAAGATAAAAGGTTTGAAGCACTGTTGATTCTTACTGCATTGCCTTTTACTGTAGATAATTGGCAAGTCTAGCAGTTTGATGTATGGCAAATGCTGATTTTCAATTTCATCAATTATATCGTCATGTTTGTGAACATATGCAGTGGTGTGTTATCTTTTGAGTGTATATGTCTGACTGTAGTTGGTGCTAGAATCATGACGTTACAGATTCAGATGCTGAAACACTCACAATACTTGCTGAATTGTTTTTGGAGAAAGCTGCTCAGTGGTTTGAAGTTGTTCATGCCATCAGCTGCATTGATGTATTAAGATCTTTTGCGGTTACTTCTAGCTTTTCTTGTGGAACTATGTCTAGGCCGGTCATAGTGGCATCAAAAACAAGTAAAGATAATGGAGGAACTGTGCTCAACATGAAGGGACTATGGCATCCATTTGCCCTTGGAGACAGTGGATGTTTGCCTGTCCCTAATGACATTATCCTTGGTGAGGATGAAGATGGATCTCATCCTCGTACTTTGCTGCTTACTGGACCAAACATGGGTGGAAAGTCAACACTTCTGCGTTCCACCTGTCTGGCTGTTATTATGGCCCAGGTTTGTGCTCTTCTTCCCTAGAAATCATTGTTGAGTAATTACTTCTAAATTGAACTATTTTGATCTCACTGGCTGGTTAAATATATAAACAAAAAATATTGCCCAATTTGGAAACAGGATGGTCATTTTATTTAAACAGGTATCGAGGTTGCTGATGCATCATACTAAAAAACCTCAAGGGAAGTGCATGTTACATTTTATATGATTTACTGTCTTGGTTGTTCTGATGCCTCTTATGATGTTTCCATGTCTTTGCAGCTAGGCTGTTATGTGCCATGTGAAAGTTGTGTTCTCTCAGTTGTGGATATCATCTTCACACGGCTTGGAGCCAAAGATAGAATCATGACAGGCGAGAGTAAGTACTCTAACAAGCAAATGTGCTTTATGGTTTTGTGACATGCTTGCACATCATAGGTTTTGCCTACCTAAACACGTTGATATTTCCGTTGACATTCTTAGGGTTTTTCATACCTAGGAAAATGTAGACTTGTGGTTTCAAAATGGGTATGTGTCAGAGACCGTTTACCTGACTATGGATTGTCAATACTGACGAACTTTGTATTTTTTTAGGTACCTTCTTTATTGAATGCACAGAAACTGCATCGGTGCTTCAGAATGCTACTCAAGATTCTCTTGTTATCCTTGATGAATTGGGTCGGGGAACAGGCACTTTTGATGGCTATGCCATTGCATATGCAGTGAGACTCTACTCTTCACTGATCTTTTTTGTTTTTTCTTTAAATGAAACTTTTGGATCTATTTTTAAGTACTGCATTTCTATACTTTACTGAGTGGACATGCTCAAAAGTTGAACATTCGAGTGCCCACTGAAAAAGGCAAAGGAAAGAAACAGTGTAACAATGGCACTATGTTTCGTATTAATGGGGTCATCCATTGAAAGAAAATGACCTTGCAACATGATTGTGTTAAGGTTCTTCTCTTATCCTGTAATTTGCTCCAAGCATTGGTAAAACATAGGTTGTTATTAATATCACCTTTCGTAGTTTATGATCTTGTTAATGTTTCAATATTCTTGTCTCTTTCAATAATTCTGGATGTGCACAGGTATTCCGGCATCTGATTGAAAAAGTTAACTGTCGCATGCTATTTGCCACACACTACCATCCACTCACGAAGGAGTTTGCTTCTCATCCACGCGTTATATTGCAACACATGGCTTGTGCTTTCAAGTCAAAATCTGATACCCACTCCATGCGTGATCGGGAACTAGTTTTTCTATATCGGCTTGCCTCTGGAGCGTGTCCAGAGAGCTATGGGTTGCAGGTTGCCCTCATGGCTGGAATCCCAGAAAAAACGGTAAACATTGCTTCTAAGGCTAGCCACCAGATGAAAAAATCAATTGGACAAAGTTTTAGGTCATGCGAACAGAGGTCAGAGTTCTCAACTCTTCATGAAGAATGGTTGAAGACCTTGGTGTCTATCTCACGAATAGAGGATTGTAACTCTTTGGATGAAGATGTTTTAGATACATTAATCTGTTTGTGGTACGAACTTAAAACTTCATTTCTATCAGCCAAGTAGAAAGGGGACAGCAATCTGACTTCAGTAGCAACTGCATGTAATTATTCTTAAGTACACTTATTTTCATTTTGGGAAATAGAAAGCTTCTTTATTTCCTGTTCTTGTTTGGGAGAAATTTGGACTAGAGAAAATATGCCTTGTAAAGAGTTAGAGAACGCATTTATATTTTGAATAATGATCTTTTTACATTCTTTCAAGGGGTGGGAAATGTGTGAAGAGAGATAAAAGAAAAAGTAAAAAAAGGAAGAAAGTAAAAAATATATAAGTAATGAAGACATAGAGTGAATGTTAATGACATAGTAAAAGGGGTTATGAGAAAATTATTTAACTCTTTTCGTGTTATTATTGTAAAACCAACATCATTATTTACACTCGCGGTACAATCTTGTCAGTCAGAAAATATATGAATCATCATATCAGTGCATTCCCTCATTTGGTTGGTGGTTGAACGAAGGCGAAGCGTAAAGTAATAAAATTTGGAGGAGATTCTGTAACTATTACTTCGAATAAATGATATATATATATAGTATATAATTTAGATTATCAATCAATCAGAAAGCATTCACTTTTTAAAATAATAATAAATGCTCATTAAACTCTATTATTTTCCACTCAGACCAAAATTAAAATGAAAATTCTGAATTAAAATTTAGTCTATAATCACTCTTTTGTTGTATATTCTGAGTATGTTCAAGAGACTAGTTGTAAACTTACAAATTCAAGCATTGACAGGCGGTGATTTCAGAGGAACCGCAAGTGAATATCACGTTGGGACAGGAGCGGAAATTTGTATTTTTACATACAATTCTTGTGTTATAATTCTATTTTTAATTCGAATTATATACACGTGATCTTGAATATATATTTATCTTCTGGTAAATATTATTTAAAAGACAATTGAGGTTTTAACTCTATAGGCAACATTTTTATTTTTATGTAAAAATTCATTCTTAAATCTTTATTTTTTTTACTAGAATACAAACCAACACTTGATAAAAATGAGAAATTAAGAATGATGGCCTTTCAATTAGCACATTTTTTTTTTATCCTGCAAGTGACCTAAGGGTAAGTTTGCTTTAAGCTGTGGTATTAATTTTCTAGTTTATTTAAGACTAATGATATACTAAAAAATCTCTTTTACGTACTAGGTTAAAGTATTTGTACGGGAGCATATGAAAGACAATTGCAACTTATTTTCAATAAACTAAAAACGCAACATTACTCCAAAACAAAATGCTACATCTCCTCCTCATAAATTAATTTGTAACCATAGAAAAAATGCAGCAAGACGATAAAAGAAACATATTAAATGTACCACTTGTTTGGCAAACAATCCGGGAAATATTTTTGCCATGATTCTGTGTCCTCACATTCACACGAAACTCTCTCCAAAATTCCCTCTCCTTTCCTTTGAACTCGGTCTTCTCCAGTCTGAGTGCAACCTAGGTACAAAATCTTAAAAAAGAGCAAATTTCAATTGAGCAACGAGTTTTAGACACTTAAACATAATTTTGTCTGCATTAATTTCGATATGAGCATGCAGAAAGAAAGAGTAGGTTGAAAAGGAAGATTTGGGCGTTGATGCATGCAATGGAGAACGTAGAAGAAGATTTGATGCATGAAGATGAGAAGAAGAAGGAAAGGAGGAAACGTAAAAGAAGAGAACAAGGACTGTCGTGCATGCTAAACACAGAAGTGAGTGCAGTTCTAGCAGTGATTCGTCGTCCAGAAATAAGTCCTCTGTACAACATGTCTTCGACTTGCTCGGAGGATAGCTACGACTATTCTCTGATAAGTTCCTTAAGATCCCTTCGGTCTCTGATATTCAACCCTCAACAAGAGTGGCGCACCATCGACCCTTCCACGTATCTGATTCCCTTCCTGGATGTTATTCAAAGCGATGATGTTCCGGCTGCGGCCACCGGCGTTGCCCTATCAGCCGTTCTAAAGATTCTAAAGTTCAAAGTATTTGATGACAAGTCACCGGCTGCCAGAGAGGCGATGGAGTCTGTTGTCTCAGGGATCACCAGCTGCAGGCTTGAGAAAACTGACCCGGCTTCCGAGGACGCCATCATGATGAAGATATTGCAAGTTTTGACCGGCATTATGCACCACAGGGCTTCAGTTTTGCTCCCCGATCAATTTGTTAGCACCCTCGTCAACACCTGCTTTCAGGTCCATCCATTAAGATACTCACTCGTGTTACTTTTTACTTGTTATGCTAGTATCAAAGACAAAGATAATTTTTTTTATTTTATTTTTATCATTTCAGGTTGTTCAACAATCCGCGGCTAGAGGAGATTTGCTGCAAAGGAGTGCGAGGTACACCATGCACGAGCTTATCCAGGTTGTGTTTACCAGGTTACCAGATATTGAGGCTAGGGATAGAGAAGGAGACTCAGAATCAGACATGGAGGATGATGACGAGGAAGAGGCTTTGGAATCTGGCTACGGTGTTCGTTGTGCTATTGACATATTTCACTTTTTGTGCTCTTTATTGAATGTCGTGTCCTTTGTTGAGGCAGATGGGTCTACTTCTCACACTGCTGACGAAGATGTTCAGATTTTTGCCTTGGTTTTGATTAACTCAGCCATAGAACTGAGTGGGGACGAGATAGGGAAGCACCCAAAGCTCTTGAGGATGATCCAAGATGACTTGTTTCACCATTTGATCTACTATGGGACATGGTCCAGCTCCTTTGTCTTGTCCATGATTTGCAGCACCGTGTTGAATGCCTATCACTTTCTCCGAAGGTTAGACTAGACATGTTTCGAGGAAAGAATCAACAAAAGCTTAAAGACAGTTTTTTTTTTTATTTATGATCAACTTGTCCATCTTATGCATTAGTTGCACCGGTTAAGAAAACATAAAATACAACGTTTTTACTAAAAAAAAAAACATATATACAACTGAAAATTAGTATTAAAGTATTAAAGAGAATTAGTCAAGAAATCATTACTGATTATCTAATATCTACGATCCAAACTAATCTTCACCTAGTATATAATCTAATTTTCCAATTTATAATAAAGAGTTAAAGTTAATAAAATTCAGTTAAATATCATCTCTATTAGTTTAGATAACACTGATCTTGAATCATATAATATTTTTTCCTCTTAACTTATACGTTTGACTCATAGAATAAAATAAATAATTATTTATTTAACAAGTTTAATATTAATACAGGTAATATAAAGATTTTTACACTATGAATTAATTAAAAATTATCCGAAATATAAATTTTAAAATAATTATTCCAAGAGTCAATAATAACCTATAGTTGAACCACACAATATTTAATGCATTCTAATTATATAATTTATTTTTATTGCTTGAATGAGAGAGCTTGAAAAAAGTAACATCTTTTAGTTATTTATCTTTGATTTTGTAGGTGTATTCGATTCCAGTTGGAAGCATTCTTTGGATATGTGCTGTTTAGAATTGCAAGTTTTGGGAGCACAATTTCGCTTCAAGAAGTAGCACTTGAAGGAATAATAAATTTCTGCAGACAGCCATCATTTATCATTGAAGTGTATGCAAACTATGATTGTGACCCATGTTGCCGGAATGTGTTTGAGGAGGTTGGGAGGTTGCTTTGCAAGCACTCATTTGCAATGAATGGCCACATCACCAGTTTGCACATCCAAGCCTTTGAAGGCCTATTGATAGTGATTCACAACATTGCAGATAACATTGACAAAGATGGTTCAACAGGTCCTTTAGGTCCACACACAATTCAATTGCCTGAGTATAGACCCTTTTGGGAGGAGATGGATAAAGAAGACGACTCTAAAGCTTGGGTGGAACATGTAAGGATGAGAAGACTTCAGAAAAAGAAACTACTCATTGCTGCAAACCATTTCAACAGAGATAATAAAAAGGGCCTTGAGTACTTGAAACATGCTAAGTTAATCCTTGATCCTCCTGATCCAAAGGCTTATGCTTACTTCTTTCGTTACACTCCTGGCATAGACAAGAAATCAATAGGGGAATTTCTTGGAGACCCTGACCCTTTCTACCTCCAAGTTCTCAAAGAATTCACTGAAAGCTTCCATTTCCAAGGCATGAATCTTGACACTGCCCTTAGATTTTATCTAGAAAGTTTCTGGCTGCCAGGAGAGTCACAAAAGATTCAACGTGTACTTGAAGCATTCGCAGAGAGGTTCTATGATCATCAATCCTCAGACATGTTTGCAAGCAAGGACACTGTTCTCATCTTGTGCTACTCCCTCATCATGCTTAACACTGATCAACACAACCCTCAAGTTAAGAAGAAGATGACAGAAGAGGAATTCATCAAGAACAATAGAGCAATCAATGCAGGACAGGATTTGCCTAGAGAGTACCTTTCTGAGCTTTTCCAATCTATTTCTACTTGTGCATTTTCTCTTTCTCAAACCACTGTGTCACTAGACATGAACCCAAGTAGGTGGATTCAGCTCATAAACCGATCCAAAGTGGTACAACCTTTCACACAATGTGACTTTGATCGGAAAATGTGTAGAGATATGTTTGCCTGCATTGCTGGTCCAGCAGTGGCTGCTCTTTCATCATTCTTCGAGCATGCTGATGAAGAGGAGATGCTCCATGAATGCATTGAAGGGTTATTCTCAGTTGCTAGGATTTGTCAGTATGGACTAGAAGATACCCTTGATGAGCTCATAACATCATTTTGCAAATTCACAACACTACTAAATCCTTATGCTTCTATAGAAGAGACCATGTTCACCTTTAGTCACGATTTGAAGCCCAGGATGGCAACAGTTGCTATTTTCACCATAGCAAACTACTTCAGGGACTCAATTCAAGGAGGTTGGAAGAACATAGTAGATTGCTTGTTAAAACTTAAAAGGCTTAAACTACTGCCCCAATCTGTCATTGATTTTGACTCAATGGATGTCCCAGCATCACCTGAATCAGGTGGCATGTCTCCAACTGATGATCATAAATTTGCAAGTCAGAGAGTTGGTAGCATGATATCTCGGTTTTCGCTTCTTTCATCAGAAAGCATGGAAGATGGTTTGACCCTTGGCAGTGAATTTGAACAGAACACCAAAATGATCAAAATGTGCAAAATTGGTAGCATCTTCAGCAACTGTTCAAACATCCCCAAAGAATGCTTACAAAGCCTTGGGAGATCTTTAATATTTGCAGCTGCTGGAAAAGGCCAAAAGTTCAGCACACCAGTGGAGGAAGAGGAAACCGTTGAGTTTTGTTGGGACTTGATCACTGCAATATCATTAGCCAACGTTCACAGATTTCACCTATTCTGGCCAAACTTCCACGAGTATCTTCTGGCAGTTGCTCAATTTCCCATGTTCTCCCCAATCCCTTTTGCAGAAAAAGCTATTCTAGGCCTTCTCAAGGTCTGTCTCAAGCTGTTTTCTGCACCAAGAGACGACAAAGTAGCTGAGGAACTTATTTTCAAGTCCATAACTCTAATGTGGAAGCTTGATAAAGAGATCCTTGACACGTGTCATGATGTCATATCACAATCAATGAGCAAAATACTCATTGAATACCCTGCAAATGTGCAGACTCAAATCGGATGGAAGTCGGTCCTAAATTTGTTATCAGTTGCATGGAGGTATCCTGAGACCTATGATGTGGGAATTGAGGCTTTAATAGCATTATTCTCTGATGCCACTTACATATCACGCATAAACTATGCATATTGCATAGATTGTGCCTTTGGTTTTTTCTTAGCCAAGAACAGTCCTGTAGACAAAAAGAAGAAGATACTGGACCTAATGGCTGATTCAGTAAAGTTGTTAATTCAATGGCATAGAAATCAATACTCAGATCCGGGAAGTAATGTTAGTACAGCAAGCTACACAAGCAACTCCACGGAGGACAATTCAAGAGGTTCTGCTTCTGCAAACTACAACATGAACCTATTTGTGAAACTTGGAGAAGCATTTAGAAGGACAAGCTTATCAAGACAGGAGGAGATAAGAAACCATGCAGTTCAATCTCTTCACAAGAGTTTCAATCTAGCCGAGGAACTGCTTTACATGTCATCAAACTGCATCAACTATTTCAACCTTGTGATTTTTGCCATGGTTGATGAGCTTCATGAGAAGATGTTAGAGTACTCAAGGAGGGAAAATGCAGAGAAGGAAGCAAGGAGTATGGAAGGGACTCTTAAACTTGCAACGGAGCTGTTGTCAGATATGTACTTGCAATCACTCAGACAAATAGCTGAGAGTCCAGGATTTAGGACATTTTGGTTAGGCATATTAAGAAGGATGGACACATGCATGAAGGCTGAATTGGGACAGTATGGTCCATCAACTTTGAGTGAAATAATCCCTGATTTGTTGAGAAAGATCATAACACAAATGAAGGATGAGGGAATTTTAGAACCAAGAGAAGAAGATGATATGTGGGAGATTACATATATCCAGATACAGTGGATATGCCCTTCTCTCAAGGATGAGTTGTTTCCCTTATAGACTAATTTTTACCCCATATTTTGAATCATTTTTTACACCATTCATTGGTTTTTGTAGCACATATTCTTTGTTTTTTAACTTCTTTTCAGCTGATGTAAAGCAACAGTATTTTATTCCCTTAAATCTTAGTGGAAAGTTCTTTAGCATGAAGCAGGCATCTTGTCCCATAGACATTAAAAAAAATAGCAAAATGTCTTTGCATTTCTTACATCCTTGAGGATATTCTAATATCATTACAGTACTCCATTACTTAATTTCCTGATTAAGATTAAACCATCAATGCATTTTTTTGCTCAAGACTTGGTTCAAATTTTCAATCTCATATAATAGGGTTGTTTATATCACACTAATACTAGCATGCGAGCGAATTTTTGTTTGTTGATTACTCAGTTTACGGACAAAGTCAAAGCAATTTCTTCATATAAGTTTGTATCCCACAGTCAATAAAGCACCTCTGCTCAAATCTATGACAACATCGGCCATGCATATTTGTTTGACTCAACCTCCCTTCTAAATTTCTGTAATCAATTTGGTTGTCTAAAGAATTTTTACATCCATTTTTTATTATAAAAAATTATATCAATATAATCCTTAAAAAATGTCGACAAAAACTTAATCCATCAACCATCAATAATATCATTATTTTAGCCCTTCAATTATACAAAACTAACATCAATTTAATCCTCCAATTAACTCTAATGTGCACATCTGATGGACTAAAAGAATGACATCAATATATTTAGGAAGACCGAAAAAGTTTAACTCTAATAATTTCAATAAATTTTGGCGTTCAAGTCTAATGGATCTATTATTTACTCCATCGAATGAAAATTTGACGAAAATTGATATTTATCTCACAAAAAAATGTTTTCAAATTGCCATTATAAAATCCTGGTTAACGATTCATTAGTTTAATAGCGATTAGACAGAAGTTGAATCAACAATAATAAAATATTTTTATTAATATTATATAATATATTAAACAATAAACTAATATAAAACTATAAAAATTAGGTAAAATTTAAAATCAGCATTAAAAATCATATTATACATCTTATAACAATCTATTTTAAGAATGATAATAATAATTCAAAACATAACAATCTATACATGAACTCTTACTTCAAAATATTTTTAAATAAAAATTAAAAAAATAAACCATTTTTCAAAACTGATTGAGCTGATTTTGTTTTCTTCTGAATCGTCCAAGTTAGTCGGTTTGGTTTTAATAACTATGCGGAAATGGATCCTCTATAGTGATAGTCAGGGAATGAAATCTAAAGGCATGTTTGATAACCTAAACCCTTAACATAAATTGGTAAATATTTAAATGTTATAAAGAAAATGGGAATTAGAGCCTGCGGACTGCGTAGCAATTATTACAGCACAGTGCATGTTAGACATAACCAACCAAAAACTCTTCTTCGATAAATTGAAATAACATGAAGGCCAACAAACCCTTGTTAAAATTATTTTAATGTTAAGTTTTAGTTTTTGAACGGTTGTGTCTAATAGATTAGTGTGTATCCTTTTCAGTACTTAAAATTTTCAATAAGAGATACACAATGAGGTTAAATGATAAAAAAAAAAATTGTACACTCGTCTCCTATTTTGTGTATATCTCTCTCCTATTGGAAATTAGTTCTGGAGTATACACACTCCTAATAGACACATTACACAATAATTGGTTAAACTTTAAGAGCCATAAAAGGAAAAAAAAAAATGATCTAAATGGTGACATCTAGACTTCAGTAGAGGTGCGTTTAAGCTTAGCATACTATTAACATTTAATTTCCATCCAAAGGCATGTATTTGGATGAAATGAGTTACAGAATTGTGCTGCAAATTATTTAAAAGTGCACCAAATTAATTGCAAGTTAACCATACAAAAATATTACTCTTCCGAATCAACTTTCCCCATTATCAGCATACTGGGTGCAGCTCCTTTCAGCTTGTAGACAATCTTTCCTCCAAAACTGGTGCACTCTATCCGGATATCACCACCCTTTCCAAGATTATATCTCCTAAAATAGAAAAATTAATAAAACACCGCAATATTATTTTTAAAATATTATAGGAGAATCAGATACTCTGCACCGATTAAAATTAATAATCAAACGTGTAAATATATAATTACAAATCCAGACAGTATGAAAGCACAACTCTTATGTATAATGAATTAATGCAACGCAAATCTTGTAAATCCAAATAATCGAAGTAGGGAAAGTAAAGTGGTTTATGAAAAAAAAGCACTCTGAATACCATTTCTTCATGCTTTTCATCTTTCAGAATAACACTTCACAATTATGAATTACCAATCAATGTAAGTAGATTACACTATCCAACTCTTAATAATGTTGTTTGCCATCCCAATGTATGAATTTTAAACCATCTAAGCAGTCTAACATTTTATCTGATCAAACAAAACGGTATCAGCCACACCTCCTTTTGCTACTCATAAAAACAAATGTTAAATTATCAATACCTGACTTTCTTTATGTTATCTTTTAGTTTGAAAATTTTTAATAGAATATTGTCAGTCCCTGTCAAAGTGGGCTCTACCCTTGTCCCTTAAGTCAGTACTCAAATGGAAAAGACTGTTTCATATCTCTGATATGAATTGTAAGATATCACTTTCACAGCATATAAGTCAATTACTACGTTTGTTTAAAGTTTATATTATATTGAATACAAGTGTGGTTCCAATTCCATTTGACAGTGATCTGAGGACTTGGGTAATATGAAAAGTCTAACAAAATGAAGCTAATGATTCTTATACAATGTGCATGCATGAACTATTCAAATAGCTAAAAGAGTGAGCTTCCTTTACCAAGTCCATGCCCAAAACTGTGTCAATCCATTGAAAAATTCTAATTTCATTGATTACCAATTACCGGATACTATTTACTCCATTGACAAGGAAATCATTCACAAAATAGAGAGGACTACAGTCTATGAATGTTTGTGACTACAAACAGCCTTTGGAAAAATACTAAAATCATGTTCAAGATTGCCTCCCAAAACCCAAACCAATTAATATAAAGTGGAGCATATAGTCAACTCGTCATCAGAGAATATTCCTATCTGGAACCAAACCCTAAATAACATTCAGTGTTTTGCTAGAAACAAGCATTTATTGAACACCTAAGGAAATTAGTTTGACGATAGTTATGCTCCTAAAAGTATAACACCTTAATCCAGAGAACTACCTAGCTGTCTAGAGACACACTCTGCAGATACCACAGTATATATATATATATTGAGCTACAGATGCACATACTTGATACTTAAAGAAAAATTTTGAAATTCAAAATGATCTCTAATCCTTTCATTTCATACCACACAAATCTGATCATCACATTCAACCAAAGTATCTGCATCCAAATCACAGTGACATGCAGTATAATTCCAGAGCAAGAAAATATACTCAGGTGCTTTCAGGTAAACAGCTTAATTAAGTACTTATTAAATAAGTGATAAGTCTTTCCTATAATTGAAGAAGTAACAAGTTAAACTATTTTCATGTAAGTTATAAGCTATCCTAAAAGCTTATTTAAATAAGCTGAAAAAACATACAGACAGGTCATAAGCTATCTTCATAAGCTCACTCAAAATTTACATTTGTGCTTATATCATAAGTCCTGATAAACTATAAATAAGTTCTTCCAAATGCAACCTTAATCAGTAACCAACCTACCTACATTCATTGAGATTCACCCTTAATTAAGCACTTATCATATATAGGTTTTTACCTATTAGTTGTTTCTATAATTGACAAAGAAACAAAGTTAAAGTATTTTTCATAAGCTATTGTGGAGAATTTATTGAAATAGGCTGAAAACAACTTTCGGACATATCAAAAGTTGTTTTGGTAAGCTCTCCCAAACACTTATATCATTAGATAAGTCCCAACAACCTGTAAATAAGGTGTTCCAAATGCATCCTTAATCGGTAAGCAACCGACCTCATACATCATTCACTGAGATTCTCCCCACCAGTAGAAGTGTCGGTATCCTCCTCATCCCCTTCCTGAATTTTGGCAATCTCGGCCTGCGCCCTCTCGAGAATCTGCTTCTTCTGCAGCTCCAACTCCCTGTTAAAATCCAGCCTCATCTTCTCCAGCTCCATCATCTGCTGCCTCTTGCTGTTCTCAATCTTCTCATATATCTTCCCAAACTTCTGAATTGAATCCGCCAACACACGGAACGAGGTCTCATCCTCCTCATCCGCATCCTCATCCCCACCCACACCAACATCCTCCTCTTCCTCATCATCATCATCATCATCATCATCGCTCTCAGACTCCCCAGGACTGTCCCTCATCTCATCAAACCCATTGGACCTGTTCAAGTAAACCCTAGTATTCATAAACACATACTCCCCAGAATCCACCCCACAGGCAAGCCCATACTCTTGCCTTGCGGAGGAAGCCATCAACATGTCCATCTTCTTGAAGTAGGCCCATTTGCAAGAGCCCAAGCCCATTTCGTCCATTCTAGCTTTCTCCTTCTTGTACCTTCTTTTCAGCTTATCCAACACGCTCCTACACTGTGTCGGCTTTCTCTCTGTCTTTAGTTCTTCCGAAACTTTTTCTGCGACCTCGTGCCATTCCTCCGATCTCAAACTGTTCCTCCCCAGTTGGAGGAACTTCTCGCCCCACACTTCCAACAACACGAAAGTCTCGTGCTCGTTCCACTCCTCGCTCGGACCGCGGGAACCGTACGAGAATTTCACACGTGCCGCGAACTCGTACGAACCTCCTGCTGCGGCGACTACCTTGCGCTTCTTCGGGATCCGCGGATAAGCCACGTCGTTTTCATCGTCGTAACCATTTTCGCCTTCGTCGTCGTCGAAATCATCGGGTTCGTTGTCGTCGTCGTCGTCTTCGACTTCCTGGTAGCGCGTGGGCATTGGGCGGTGGTAGGGGGAGGCGCGTATGGGGTGTTTGTGGCGGTGAGAGGTGTTCTGCCGGTTCAGGGAGAAGGACTTCGGAGGGTACCGCGCGTCGTCTTCTATGTCGTCCATCGGAGCGTGTGATTATTTGGATCGCAGAAGCAAAATCGCTATTATAGGGAAGGGATTTGAATTTGGGGAAAAGGAATGAATCGGGAGAGATTTGAAGGGTGAAATTGGGTTAGGGTTTTAGTGTGTTGTCAAGTTTGGGAAATTTTTCGATTTTCATACTCGTTTTCCTTTTCCTTCTTTTGTGTTTGGGAAGGACGCATTTTTGGGCTGAAGGTGAAGTCCGTTACTTAGTGGGCCTTAGGTATGAATCAGAATTTTCATGGGCTAAACAGAGACAAGTGTTGGGAACTTCTTTTCACATTTTTTTCCTTCTTACCTTCATTTTTATTTTGTATATTCTGTAATTCCAAAAAATTCTCATTTTAAGCTAAATTGTACTCTCAATCCCCTATAATTCTTAATTTATAATTTTATTTTTTTATATTTAAATTTATAATTTTGATCTTTTAATTTTTAAAATTATACAATATTCTATCAGTTGACTGCTAATTGACCATATTTACATCAACATCATATCATATTATGATTAATTAATAGAAAAATTAAAATTATATATTTTAAAATTGGAGAAATCAAAATCATAGATTAAAAAATAAAGAAGACTAAAACTGTAAATTATGAATTATAAAAGGACAAGCAGTACAATTTAACCTTCTATTTAAATAAAAAGCCATTCTCTCCCTTCCTCTCAAATTCCTCCCACCCACTTCACCCTTTACACCTTCCCCCTCTAGCCCCTTCTTTTCTCTTTACACCCTTTCATTTGTCTCTTTTTTCTTTTCTCCAAAATCGTTTTGGGTCATCTAATCCTTTCATTTTTGTTCACTTTTTGCATATCTTACAAACTAGTTTTTGTAAAATATTTTACATCACAGAAACTAATTTTCATAATATAAATTTTATACTGTGAAAACTAGTACCTATAATGTAATTAAATATGTTGGGTCACACATTCTCAAAAATAGTTTTTGGAAATTAGTTTTTGAGAAATGTATTTTGGTAAAAAAAAATACAAAAAAAAAAAAAACAGATGGATGGTGCGAAGAAAGGAAGTGCTTCCACGTGTTCCGAAGTATGGAATAATGATTTAAATTTCAAAAGGCTTTTAGGGAAAAAAAGATTAAGAAATAATAATATTAATTCTAAACTCTAATTAATGCTTAATTTCAAATGTAAAACAAATGCTTTTTTTAGGAAATGTAAAACAAAGACTTGATAGTGAATTTAAAGCACTAAATTATCTTATCCAACAATCACTATTTGGTAAGCGAAGGTTTAGGACAAGCAAGAAAATGTCCCTTCCATAGCATGATTTAGACATGCGTTTAAATCAACTTCGGTTATAGATTTTGTATTAGTACAGTATCACATTTGTCTAGCTATTGAATAAACAAGTGCTTTCAATCTTCGCATGTTCTAACTAGGTCTGTCCGTTTTTTTTTTTTTTTTTTCATGTGCAGTGTTGGTGTTTTTTATGGTTAGAAACTATGCACTGTGAGGATAGTTGGGACAAATTGTGGCTACTGTGTAATGGTTAGGTTGCAGTGCAGAGGATGTTTAAAACTTGTTTTAAGAATTCAGTAATGATAGTATGAACACTTTCTTCATACAAACACTTTATTAATATTTATTATTATTTTCTTTAATAATTATATATTCTCAGTTTAAATTTTTTTTAATAATCAACTAATTAAAAGTTATCATTAATATAATTTTTAAAATAATTATTATAAAAATTAATAAATTCATTATATATAATAATTTATATTAAATAATAATATAAAATTACTTACATTATTAATATATATATTTTAATCTCTCTTTTTATCGTATTATATTACTTATTGTATTTATTCATGAATACCTTCTCTTTATCTCTTTTTAAGAGTCAAATGTGCTTCACGTGTCTACCTAGATCATTTTCCTTAAGAATAAAAGACCAAGCTATGTTTTTCCTCCTTTTTCCTACCCGACAATGTCATTTAAGGATAATGTCAACAGTAGTTACTGTTGGTCCATGCCATTGCATGTGTTTGTTAACAAGAGTGGCACAGGACCATATATTTTTTTAAAAAAAAAAACTTACAATTCTTCGCATTATTATTATTTTTTAAAGAAGGTAACGTAAAAGTCTAAGTTACAATTTTAACTCAAATTTTCAACCTTTGTTAAAACATGGTGAACGAATTAAAACATAATATTTTACCATCCAAAACTAATGTTGAGCCAAATGAGCTAGCTAGGATGACACTCAATTTCACCTAATTACCTGAATAAACAAAATTTATCAAAACCATTGTGAACCGGGATTCCTCTATGTTCACTGTCTGCCAACACACTATTTCTTAGTTTTAAAATGAATGGAAGAAACAAAACTTAAGAGTATCTATCATATGTTTTAAGATAATTTTTCCTTTTTGAAATTCTTTAGTTTACTTTTGGTTAGAATAGCAAGGTAACATGACGTGCATGCAAACCAAACAACACCTACCCACTATAAATGAAAGAACATGACCAAAACTAGAAACAAAAGAGCAGTAATAAAGTAAGCATAAACCGCCACATAGTATAAGAATACAAAATATACGTGGTCAAAATAATTAGGCAACTGATTTATAAGAGAATAAAACATCATAATTTAATGATTTGAATTTTCTCTATAGGAATAAATTTTGAACTTGTGGAATCGGATATAAAGATTGATATTTGTTCTCAAGCCAGAAGAACCGTGTGTGTAATGTGTATTCTACCAAAAGAAAAAGAAAAAAAGAACAGTATGTGTGTTTTTTATAACGGTGACAATGAAGTTTAAAACCATGCAAAGTAATCTACCTTAATTTTCCAACACTAAGCCGACACAGTAGGTAACCGTGTGTAAGTATGTATATAGATCCAGATTTTGTTTCCTTTTCTGTTTTATCATCAACTTGAAGTTTTGCACCAATAGATAGACACGCGACACTGCAGCCACACAGCATAACTGTCCAAGCAAATGATGCAGACTAGTCCTGTTATTACATTTATAGCTTATTTTAAAATAGTTGTGAAGTCTGCATCCAACTCAATTAATTAAGCTTCTTCCCATGAGTATATACTCAAATTAAGATTGCCATTAAAGTGTTTAAATTGCACATACTCTTGTTTGACTTGCCAAATATCTCGGAATTAATCCACATGGTCCATATTCATTACCCCATCACCATCTACCACCAATAAATTGGTGCCAGTGTGCCACCACCCCGACAAAATAATTCCAATAGTATTACCCAATATTATGCCAATATGCTCACTCTTCTGTGTTCTGGTGTATCTCATGCAAATCAAGTGATGGACCGCTTGTCAGGAAAGGCCAGAGCACTATTGGTAGAGGTTGCTATGGAATTTATGATTGCATAACGACCAAGCACTTTGTTCCCTCTTTCAAGTCTTTTTTTTTTTTAAGTAAATTTTTATTTGTTAAAATTTATTTGAAATTATCACCAAGTGCAGTCAACTGTTGAAGGATTATTCTAACCTAATTACTAATTACGAGTTTGAATATTAAATATAGAAATGTATTAAATATTTTTTAAAAATTATTATTAAATAATTTTATTCAACTCAAACATAAATATATTTTATAAAAATACTTATAATTTATACCAATATATCAAAATAGTTTATTTAAAATCATAAAATCACATAAATTATATCTTTTATTTAATAAATCTTAGTTAAGATGATGATATTTATATACACATAAATTATAAATATCTCATTAATATCCATCATTTATTTTTTCTTCTCACATCATATACAATCAATTATGTCAATAATTTATCTATCCTCTTTTCTTTTAGAGGTGAAAAATTGTCTCGGCTTAATGTTCATCAAATAGGCTAGGCCAAGCTCTAATAAATTAGGCCTGAATAAAAACCAGCTTGCTAATTGAGTCCTAACCGATAAGCTGGAAGGCTTAAGCTAGACCCATGAAGTGCAAGCTTGAAAATTACTATCCTATTTAGCCTAATGTTATTTTTTCTTTAAAAATTATATAAATTTAGATGATAAAAAAAATAGGCCAAATTCACCTGGCTATCAGGTCAATTAATATTTAACCCATAAGGAATTTAGCCTAATTTAGACGCAAACTGTTTTTCACACTTTGGCTTACTGCTAAGGAGAATCTGTTTTGACACTTAAAGAATGTCCATCAATGGTTTTCCTAAGATTTAAATATAATTTCCTAATTTTAACTAATAATAAAAAATGTGATAAGTATAGAATAAGTTACTAATAAAATTTCTCGATCGAGACAAACTATCAGTGTGGGCATGCAGTGGCCAATCATGAATGCGAATGGAAACGTCACGTTACTGGCATGTGGTAGAGCTGGACTATTACTGTGAGGGAAGGTAACTTGTGAGGTTGCAATAAACAACACTCTCCTAACCCTCCAACTGCACATTAAATACTATTCGTCTTTTGCATTTTGAAATAAAGATTGTCATTTATTCGCATGCAAGCGAGAACTATATAAATGCATGCAAACATGGTGCAAAAGAGAAAGAGTCCTAGATATATGGTAGTGTGAGTTACGTGTGTATACAGTTGACTATTATAAGATCGTGATGGAGAGGAAGTTCATTTCGGTGGTTGTTTTGGGGATATGTTTGGTGCTGGGAATGTCCCAATATGTTGATGCAAGGAACTTGGACAAAAAATCAAAGGAAGAGGTGAAGAAGCCTGAATCATGCTTAGATGGAGGGTTCATTGGTGGTGCGGGGGGTGTTGGAGGCATTGGAGGAGGTGGGTATGGAGGAGGAGCTGGAGGTGGTAGTGGTTTAGGAGGTGGATATGGAGGAGGAGCTGGAGGTGGCAGTGGTCTAGGTGGTGGATATGGAGGACTTGGAGGTGGTAGTGGTCTAGGTGGTGGAATTGGTGGAGGCATTTACAAAGGAATTGGAATTGGAGGAGGCATTTACAAAGGAATTGGAATTGGAGGAGGCATTTACAAAGGAATTGGAATTGGAGGGGTTGGTGGTGGTGTAGGTGCTATAGGTGGAGTTGGTGGTGTCATTGGTGGTTTCAAGCATGTTGAAGCCAATAAGCCTTGAAAAATTCATTAAGGAGTTACGTACGTTCAATAATTCGAGATTTGTCATCATAGTAATGATTACTGTTGCATTTTCACAGTTATAGTTTGGAGTTGTTAAATTGTTTTCTTTCTAATCTCGTTCCGTACCCACAAATAAGTTCACCTATGTGCCTAGATATATGCGTGCTAAATTTGCCGTTCATTTGATCTAAAGATCCCAAAAAAACCAGTGTCGTTCCACGTTGTATTTGTTATATATATGCTACATCCTACGAGTTGTAATTGGATTTCATGAATTATTGTGACTAAATATATGAGAATATGTCTTTGTTTGTATCATGAAGATGGGTTGCGGTTATAGTTTTTAGAACATATATCAAGTGTTAAACTATATTTATAAAACGTGTTATTATTATTATTATTATTATTATTATTATTATTATACACTTAATTTTTTTACATTTCACTTTCACTATATTTTTCTTTTTATATCTCTTATTTGTTATTTTCATCTATCCGTTTCTTCTCTTCTTTTTTTTTTTCACTTGATCAATCTCTTTCACCTATACATACTACAAATGAGGTATACTGTTGAACATTTTTCTTATTAAACTGCAACTGCATGAGATCATCCGAATTATGTAGTGTATGTTTATCTGATTAATTTCATGTCAACTAGCTTTTGCACAAATCAGATATATCTGACTAATTTAGTATCACTCCGACATTAATTAAAATGCACAAGAATTACTAGTACTACTTTGACTATACATACATGGTGGATCAGATGTGGATTAATTACACGATGGTTGGGTACATGAGGTGAATCTAATTATAACAGTGCCAACTGCAACTAATTAAAACCTAACCAAATTAAAACTGCAAGTGCATGATCACCGCTAGCTTGGATCACGTGAGTTTCGTATGGGCTGCATGAATATGTAGAAGCTGCTGCATGTATCTGGAAAAGTTTAAACATGAAATAATAATAATAATAATAATAATAATTTTATATTCAGTTGTTAAGTGAATTATAAATATTGAAATAAACGTGTATCATTGAATTCAATAAAGTAAGCTCGATAGATCGATGGATCATATATAATGAATAGTGTCATCACTTGATTATAAGATGTTATTTGAATAAAGCAAATGCATTATTGTTGTTGCATAAGTAAACGCAGCTGGCCGGGGTGCATTAAGCTGTAACACGGTCAAAAGTGGCCATTGAAATTAAGAAAATTATGCATGGCTTTCTGGTACGGAACACTCATATTCTTGTGGAAAGGAATTATGTAGTGGGTTTATGGGTCAAGCTTGGTGAAAAGTAGTCAATCTCTTAGTCTAAGAGGCGTTTTTGTTCCCTCGGTACCACATTTTTCTAACTTTCTTTTCAAGGTATCAAGTTTTTAGTCAATTTTTTCAACTTTTAACTTTTTAATCATTTAATAAATATTTAATTAATAAAAAAATTTCAAGTTTTTTTTCAAAAATTTTAGTTCTTATCGTTAAAATATATCGTTAAATAATAATGTAATAGTTTATGTCTTTGTTACGTGTTATTTTTTAAAGATAATTTTAAAAATTGAAAAAAAGAAATAATTTAAAAATTTATAAGTTAATTAATATGAAAAGAAAAAAAGAGAT
>JAMLFT010001653.1:0-29501 GCA_026544285.1 Pachyrhizus erosus
ATTTAATAATTTACACACATATATTATTTAAATTAAAATATAGTTAATAACTTAATTTATAATTTATTTAAAATATAATAATAAATTTAATTTTAAAAATCTAATAAAATATAATAAGGTGAATTTCTTATGATTTTTTCCTAACTCAATAAAATCTAATAAAACTGACATTAAGGTTAATTTTTTCATCTTAGTTTATTATAAAATTGAACCCACCTCATCTTTGGTGGGGTAAGAATGGGAGAGTCAAACTCGCTTCAAATTTGTCTTGTTATTTTTAGTCAATATATTTAAGAAGTTCAGTTATTTACTAAGAACATATAAATGTATTGTTACTTACTGGGTTATTTAAAAATCTTTGAAAAGAGCTTACATTATATTTCAAACTTAAGATTTATTATTATTATTATTTTTAATAATAAACATTAAATAAGTAACTTAAATGGTTCTCAAAAATATATTTTTTATTATTTAAAACTAATTAAACATTGTTAATGTTATCTCCCTTAATGATAAATTTTCTCAAACAATACTTAACTAAAAATAACTTTTATAAACAATCACGTTGAAAATGTCATTAGACTTTAATATCTGCCTCATCCTTTTTTTTTTTTTCATTTCTCTTTATTCTATTATTTTCTTATTAATAGTATATCGTATTTTTTTTTAGAAAAAACTTAGATACAATACTTTGGTACTGTTTATATTTAGTGTTTTATTTCGATAATTCACACAATAAATATTTGCATCGAAGAAATATGTTGATTAGCCAAGTAAAATTTTAATTTTGATTGCTAAACAATAAAAATATATAATACTTAAATTACTGTAACTAAGTTTTCTCCTTTTTGGATTTGGTTTACCTCCATTCAACTTTTCCATGCAATCAACAGCTTGAATCTGCCAAAATAAAGATCAAACGGTTCATATTTTATCCTCGATATATCAAAATCTAAATAATCCAGTGTTGATCTAATTAATGGTTAGGATACCTGGGAATGTTAATATTTGGTAAAACCGACGGAGTCGTGAATTGTGCCAGTAACATGTGTAGTGAGAAAATAACATCCAATTCAAAGTATTGAATTTTCCGTTGTTTTATGTTAACGTTATAGTTTTTTTTTTTTTTCAAAATAAAATTGAAGTATTGGAGTGAGATAAAAGCAATACGTTAATGAAAATGTTTAAAGTTCCTAGTAATTATTAATCTTAAGCAATTTATCTTGTATACATGAAAAAAATTTGGAGAAAATTTGGAGGTGCCAGTGTGATGCAATTTCGAATATAAATTATATTTTTCTTCATTTTTCTAACTTTTTTGTTTCGTCACGTAAACATTTTAGAGAGATTACTGACTAACACCCTATAGCTTAATATGATGATGTAATGAGGCGCGCAAGAATACGAATCCTAATTTCCCCAAATACATTTGATTAGTTGATTTAAATTTTGCAACTATATTATATGAAGATAAAGTCCTTTGAAACATAGTGTAGACAAAATAATGAAAACCACACGCGTACAAATACTGAATTTACATAGTTTCCATCATGTAATGACAAATTAATACCTTTTACTTCTTTTTTTTTCTTATCATATTGTTTACTATATCACTCGTTTTATTTCTAAAAAATGGCGTCCACTTCATTTTGAGGTGGATAAAGTTGAGAGATAAAGAGAAAATAATAAAAAAAAACTGATAGAAAAAGTGATAGATATAATATATGACGTGATGACAAAAATAAAGAGAGATAAAAAAATAAAATAAAAGTAAGTTATAAAAAAAAAGATATCCTAAGTATAAGAGAAAAATGTTATTTTTTTCTTTGAATCAAGGATATTTTTTTTTATTAAATTTTAATGATTAATTTTTACATATAAAAAACTTAAGTTTTTCATATGTAATCTAAGATATTCTAATGAAACATGGGTAAACAGATAAGTACTAAAAATACATTAACTTATAAACTTTTTAAACACACATTTTATAATTAATTAAAATTTATTAAAAATTATAAAATTAAGAGAAAACCTCGAAAAGTGAAAAATAAATCTACCAAAATTTGAAATTGTTAATAAGAGTGTATTGTTAAAAGTATGTACTCCGGAAACTATTTAGTTATGATCATCCATGTCAATCTGCAACCCCAAGTAATCATTTGCCAAGTTGCTAGCCATGATTATCTCAAAAATCAAGCGCAATGGTTAAAGTTAGAGACATGAATGCGTTGAATAATACTATACAAGTGTGTTATTTGCCAGCATATGTAACTAGGCATCTCTATCAAGTTGATTATGCGTCACATATGAACCTTTGAGATATACCATGGGCTCTTTTGGCATACGCGGCGAAATAGCTTACGTAAAATATAGCTTTGTTTAATGTTTAAAGCTTGGCAGCCGTTGGTAATCTCATTGGCTCTTAGCGGATTGTCAACGGCTTCCTCACTATAAATACATGACACTCCTTGTCTCTCCCTCACAACTTCACCACTCCTCAAATCAACTAAGCCTTTTCTCTTTGATTTGCTATAAGCTTTGTTTGTTTAGTTTTCCACATTTAACACATTGTTGAGGCCAAATGGCTGATATTGAGGGATCTCCAGGAAGCTCCATGCATGGAGTGACAGGGAGGGAACAAACCTTCATAGCCTCAGTGGCTTCCCCAATGGTCCCAACTGACACCACAGCAAATTTTGCTTTGCCAGTTGATTCTGAGCACAAAGCCAAAGTCTTCAAACTGTTTTCCCTAGCCAACCCTCACATGAGAACCTTCCACTTGTCTTGGATATCCTTCTTCACTTGCTTTGTCTCAACCTTTGCAGCAGCTCCTCTTGTCCCCATCATTCGTGACAACCTCAACCTCACCAAAAGTGACATTGGGAATGCCGGGGTTGCTTCTGTCTCAGGCAGTATCTTCTCTAGGCTCACAATGGGTGCGGTTTGTGACCTCTTGGGGCCACGTTATGGCTGTGTCTTCCTCATCATGCTTTCTGCCCCAACTGTGTTCTGCATGTCGTTTGTGAATGATGCTGCTGGCTATATAGCAGTGAGGTTCATGATCGGGTTCTCCTTGGCCACTTTTGTGTCATGCCAATACTGGATGAGTACAATGTTTAATAGTAAGATTATAGGGCTTGTGAATGGGACTGCTGCAGGGTGGGGAAACATGGGTGGTGGGGCCACTCAGCTCATAATGCCATTGGTGTATGAGTTGATTAGAAGAGCTGGGGCTACTCCCTTCACTGCTTGGAGGATCGCCTTCTTCGTCCCAGGTTGGTTGCATGTGATTATGGGGATCTTGGTCCTAACCCTAGGCCAAGATTTACCTGATGGCAACCTTAGTACCTTACAGAAGAAGGGTGATGTTGCCAAAGACAAATTCTCCAAGGTTAGACTCATTCTTTTATATATGTTACAGGACACAATCAATATATATATTAAATTTATTAAGATGTATATTTGTGAAAACGTTTCAGTGTTCGATCATTTGTTATTTTTAAAATTAATTATAAAATTATTACATTTTTTTATGTGATTTCCTACATTGAAGTATTTGTATATGAAATATCTTGTTTTAATTTTTTTTCGTTTAATCTTTAAAAATTAAAAATAAAACGAAAATGATGTAATTTTTATTATTATTAATTATGAAAATAGAAAATGAAAACTAAGCGCTCCCTCATTGTCTACCAGGACCATGAAAAATTAAATCAGGCGAAAGTAGGGCAATTTTTTTGGAATTTTTTCAGGCAATTAACTCATTAACTAATTTGGCTTCATTTTGTTTTCAGGTGGTATGGTATGCCATAACAAATTACAGGACATGGATTTTTGCCCTCCTCTATGGATACTCTATGGGAGTTGAATTAACCACCGACAATGTCATTGCTGAGTATTTCTATGACAGGTTAGTTCAGTTAATCAATCAGGTCAAGCCTAAAAGGTTTAAGTTTAATTTTATGTACACATACAATAATGATATCTCCCTTGCAAAACCAAATGGTAATGCAATCAGAATTTATTTTTTATATATTTTAGCATACAAAATTTATTATATCAATAAATTAAAAATAATTTTAATATAACTTCTAAAATTATTTTTTATAAAAATTAAAAATTTTATTTCACCTTATAATTTCATATAAAAATTTAGTTAAACTGATTAAGTAGAATGTATGAATTATTATAAACTTTTAATATATGTTTTTATTCTTACCAATATGTTTTTTTTTACTTCATCCTATATATTATAGTTTGTAATTAAATTACAGAATAAAAACCCTTTCTACCACAAGATCCACCACTATTATATTAATAACTAACTTTTTATTTTCCCACTGATAATCTCTATGATGAACCATAAAACTAATAAGTTAACTGGTATAAAACAGGTTTAATCTCAAGCTACACACTGCTGGAATCATTGCTGCTTCATTTGGAATGGCAAATCTGTTGGCTCGCCCCTTTGGTGGATACACTTCTGATGTTGCAGCCAGATTGTTTGGCATGAGGGGCAGGCTTTGGAACCTGTGGATCCTCCAAACCTTAGGAGGTATTTTCTGCATATGGCTTGGGCGTGCCAACTCACTTCCCATTGCAGTCTTGGCCATGATGCTCTTCTCCATTGGTGCTCAAGCTGCATGTGGTGCAACTTTTGGCATCATTCCTTTCATCTCAAGGCGTTCTCTGGGGATCATATCAGGCCTAACTGGTGCAGGTGGAAACTTTGGGTCTGGTTTGACCCAGTTGATCTTCTTTTCAACCTCCAACTTTTCTACATCCACTGGTCTCTCCTTGATGGGTGTCATGATTGTGTGTTGCACTCTTCCTGTGACTCTTGTTCACTTCCCTCAGTGGGGTAGCATGTTCCTCCCTCCTTCAAAAGACATCAAGAAGTCCACTGAAGAATACTATTATACCTCTGAATGGAACGAGGAAGAGAAGCAAAAGGGCTTGCACCAGAATAGTCTCAAGTTTGCTGAGAATAGCCGTTCAGAGAGAGGTAAGCGTGTGGCCTCAGCCCCAACGCCACCAAATACAACTCCAACCCATGTCTAGCTTCTCCACTTTGCACTCATTCACTCCTTCAATTGCATTTATAATCGTTGGATGAAGATCGAATGTTGGAAGTTGATCGACGGAGATAAAATACGAGTCGTCCAATTTTCATCAAATGGTTTTAAATTGCTGGATGTGTGAATGCATTGAAAAGTTAATGGAGGGATTAGGGAATCCAGATCCCAAGTTTTAAGGCTATATGGTATAACTACTGCAGTAGAAAATACCACCAATAATGAGGAACAACCTAAACGGAATCTCAAATTGAATAAGTTGCTTTTTTATAACAAAAAAAATTGTTGAAATAGTATTGATTCTGGCGCTTAAGAATTTTGGTGTAATGTTTTTACACCTATTCCTACATAGGATTTTGTCTATTTTTCTATGTAGGGACTGGCGTATACGTGGGCCATCTATATGCAAGAATCAATTATAATTATGCAAAAAAGCTTATGTAAAAAAATAATAATGTATTGTGTTTTGAATTTTGGTGTGTAATTGATATATTTACTCATCTTATAATTTGTATACATTGGATATTCTGGCTTGTACGGTATGAGCAATAGAGAACAAAACACAGATTCAGGATGGGGAGTTGTTAATTAGCTGGTGAATGATATCACTAATTCACTATCAATAATACGTCAACACAGATCTCGATGGTGGGAATTCTAGTTTAAGTTGATGCCGTTAGATTAGTGGAATGGCATCAGTAATTAAATTGATATATTAATTCCTCAACTCAATTATTGTAGATTTGTTTAAGTTGCCTAATCTGACTAGCATAATGTGATAGCAATAATTATAAACTTTAACTTGGCTTGGGTCCCGTGTGAACTAAGAAATGTTGCAGACTTTGCATTGCCCCTTTTGCAAATTTTATTTCTGCTTACATGGGTAACGTGCTTAAGTCTGCTTTAGAAAAAGAACGTTAACCACTATCTGTCGTATACTATATATGCGCTACTTCCTGTTTCACTCAATTCCAACTTTCCATGTTCTTCGGCCGGCAAATGCTAATATTAATATTTGATAATGTCAAGACCTACAAAAAGTACAAGTATGATATATGTTTATGAGCTATTGACGGTTTTTGGGTACGCAGATAAATTATTACTATATTAATTTTCGTTCCAATAGTGAAGACAAACGTAACAAGCACAGAACAAGCTAACAAATTGAAACAATTGTTATTGAAATAAAATCTGAATCATCTGATCTTTATCTAATGGTTCTGATTTGCTGACTATGAGAATGCATAAAAAAATTAACTGTAGGAAATTTGGATCCGAGGACAGAGTGAGGTCCGCTCTCTAAAATTTTGGTGCCCAAGTTTTGAATAGTATACTATGTTCATATATATTTTCATCATTTTCACGATATCCATAACAATGGATAGAGATAAAATTAAGTGGTTGAAAGATTTTAATAGATGAGACTAAGTTATTGTAATTATCTAATATTTTGTCATTTCTTTTAATTTCCTAAAATTAGAAGATGATACTTGTAAGATTGTCATCCAATTAGGTTAATAGCTATAGGCTATTTAAGGTTAATATCTAGTATTGTTAATTTTACAGTAACTTAGCTTTTAGCCCTCTAATGCTTCACTTCATGCTGCTCAAGTGTCTGTAAACACTATTAATATTATGCTGCGTTTTACTTCAATGTAATTATTTGTAGTGTATGATCATTATTTGATAATCCAAAGGGAAAAATCTTAGGAATTCCAAGAAAAATAAACTAAAAAATATATAAGAAAACTCAACTTCAATCACCATCTTCAAATAAGGAAATGATACTAGCAAGAACCAAGGTACGCACATAATATGAATGTTTAAAAGAAGTTACATGGGATCAGGGTGTTCTCCAACAATATGCATGGGGAGTATATGGAGTGTTCAAGTTAGTGCAAATACCAATACTCTTTTCATATGTATTGACAGCAAACCCAAATCCTATTCTATCAAGACCCTACTCGGTCGATTTAAACTCAACTCCTCTCTAGTGCTGCAAATGCAACAAAAGCATACTATACACTGCCATTGAAATACATATAAAATTTTGCTTTATGCAGAATAGATCGCGGAAACAAGTGAATGTGAATCACTCATCAGCTTGAGTTCATTATGTTGCCTCATTCTGAACCATGATTTCAAAAAGAGCATGTGTAATGTCAAGGAATTAACTCTCTTTTGAACTGGATAGACAACACGTAATGCTAAACTAGTAACTTAGCTTTCCACTGCCACCACAGGTTGAACAGGATCGACCAGAAGAGCACTTTGTACAATAGCTCCACTTCTTTGGAAGCCTGGCATAAGTAATTTTGAGTTGAATGGCTAAACTCAAAAATTAAATATTAGAGGGAAAAACATACAAGAAAATAATACCCAGCCGTGAATCGAGTTGCCATATTCTTAGCTTGCACTCTTGCCTTCTCAGCACTTTCATCAGAACGTTTCCTAAGAACGAATCCTTCACCATTGCATTCAGAACATATACCAGAACCTCCACAAGCTTCACATACTTTGAATTGAATCTTTAATTTCAAAAGAACTTAATTTAGTTAACCAGTTAGCAATTCAGCAAACAATTTAATCACTGTTCTTTCTATTTCAATTCTAGCCCAATTCTGGCAATAATGACAACAATGAATGATCTATGATGTCTTATAAAAATGAAGTGGTAGCATAAACCAAATTGGAGAATGCAATTACCAAGTTGTCCGATGACATGAAAGATCGACATTATTAATTTTTAATTTTGCCAAGTATTTTCTTTAGAGAAACAGAATTAGTAATGCCACATAAGTAATGTGAACTCTAGTAGTTTAATGTATTACACTACAATTACAACTGCAACAACTATTGAGCACTTGAACAATAGAAGCATTCCAATGATTTTCATTTTCTTATTTGGAAAAGCAAGGTGGTTTTTTTAGTGGCATACAGGCATAATGCTGAGTTTGTGAGTACAATTAATTATTTTATTGATACTAACAATAAAGAAGAGTTACTAACCTGTGTTGACTCAGAAGTTTTTGATCTCTTTACAAGAAGAGTAGCTGCTGCACCAACGACAGTTACAGCTACTGCCATTGAAGCTGCAGTCTCAGCCAGTGCAGAGGAAACGGTGGATAATTTCCTTCTTTGCAATTGTAACTTCACATCTATTCAAGGAATAAAATGAGACTGGCAAATAAAGCTTTCCCTTAATATTTTACACAATCAACAGTCAGGTACCCATAAGTTTTCATCATTGGATCCCTTGTTCAGTGACGCCATAGAACAGGAAATGAAAGAGCCATTTTCAAGGGAGCACAATAAATAAGTAATTGCATCCTCTTTTTATAATGGATTAACGTAAATAAGAATTAATCACGGGAGAATTGAATTAAAATGTAAAAGTATCATAAGCGTAAAGTTACATCATTTTGAACCAATTTTGACAACTGGTAATTTTCATCACAAATGAAGTTACAAATATGAGTTGCATCGCTTACGGAATAATTAGTTAAGCGTCCTTTAATAGTTAAGATTTATGGGAAAAATTATTAGTTTTGTTTCCAATGATAGAAAATTGGGAAGCTCTTTTAAATGTTTGTAATATTAACTATTAACTGTTAGTGTTTGCATCAGGAAAGGAATTTATGGCAAGCTTAGTATAAGATAAAGTGTCTTGGTGATCGTTATAAGCAAGCCTTTGGAAATAAATATAGTAGCTTCCCATTGAAACTCAGAGTAAAGATTGTGTTCTTCCTTCACATATTACTAACATTTAATAAGTTGTGTTTATTCTTGTTCTTCTATCTTAACAAGTATCCAATGGTGTTTATTAAATCCAATTCAAGCAAAGCTAATTGAAGAAGCTTCAATCAGTATTAATTGTTGTAACTAAATTTTGAATTCCCTTAGAGAGTTATTAACACTTGATTCATTAATTGGCACGGTGGATCCACCGAACAGAGTAACCGAGAAGTAAAAAGCAATCGTATATGTGCATACACACGCAATCCCCTCTTCAATCCACACCAAAATTAACTATTTGCTTTATGAAGTTTCAGTTACCACGTAAATGTATAAAAAGAAAAAATAAATGAGCAAGTACAAGAAGAATTGAATGACAGTAGGTGTTTTATTTATGAAAATAAGAAGAAAAAATCTTACTCTGAGAGTGAGAGAAGCAGGGAAGTAATACAGAGTGCCGCACACTAAGATCCATTCAGATAACTGTTCGGTTCTGTTCTGTTCTGTTCTGTCCACCCAGTATTACTCTCTCTGCTCCCTTATCGCCTTCCCTCCCAGTCTTTCTAAAAATAAATTTGTTTTTAAATTATTGCCGATAGCAAAATATATGGTATAATATGTTTTGGTATTATTATTATTATTATTATTATTATTATTATTTTATTTTTTTTATATAATTTTTAATCCTTTTAATTCTTATGATGAAGACTAAAAATAATTAAAATTAATGTATAAAAACTAAAAAAATATGTTTTTTTTATTATAATTAAAAGATATTTTTTTTATTTTTTTAACTATAAAAATAAAAATAATAATTAAATTTAACATTTAAATAAAATTAGTGAATATGTTGATAGAAATTATGCTTGACATAAATTTTTAATATAAGTTTTGTATCACATAAACCTGTATTCTATAGATATATCGTTACTTTTTTTTAATGAATGGACGTATTGTTACTAATATTTAATATAATATAAATAACTAAATTGAACTTTTATATAATTTGTTTAAATAATTTTTTATTTTTATTATTGATTTAATATGGATTAAATTATAAAAACCTAGTTTCTTAAAATCAAAATTGGACACTATTGGATTTTCAAAATATGACCTTTATTTTTTATATGCTAAAATTATTAGATTAGGCTATGCACATTTCATCCTGAAAATATGTCTTCCAAAATAAAATTTTGAAATAATAATTTAGAAAGTGATGTTGATGCGTCTTTCATTAAATAAAAAATAAATATTAAGTGAACATTTAACCCAATAATAATAAAATATTTCAGAAGTTATTTAAAATTATATACTTTTTATGTTTAAATATATTTTTAATCTTTAAAATTTAGATTAATTTTATTTTTTAAATTTAAAATTGATTTTTTATTTTTTGTAATTTAAAAAAATATCTATTTTAATCTCCTTATTCAAGCACTTCTATCTAAATACTATCAATATTTTAAAAGAAAAATAAATATGTAATAGAATGGTGTTTGGATATAAAAACTAAGATAATTTTTTTTAAAGAAAATATTATAGGACTAAAAAAATTAATTTTAAATTTGAGAGATAAAAAGTAAATTTATTTCAAAATTTTAAAAATAAAAATATATTTAAATTTATTTTTTATTATCTTTAGATCTGTAGTTTTATTATTCTCTATAACTATGTGATACAAAATATAGTACAAATTCTCTATAAGAATTTTAATCAAATTCATGTTTAGATTGTGGAACAAATACTTTTTTATAGGTAAATATTGTAGCATAAATTAAATAATCTATCATTAAATGTAAATTTTATTTTATTTTCTAAATACATTAATTATAATATACTATAAAATTTTAATATTTACATAATATAGAAGTAAGAAACTTATATTTTCATTGGTTTTGGTTTTATTTACGTGAAATTCTTCTTTTGCAGCTATCATTCTTCTTTATCTTTATAAATGTTTATCGAAATATCATATTAACTATATATTATTTATTATATTATTATTTTTTCTTTTATATATATATTTAGAATACTTTATATTTGATATTTATTTAATATATTTTAAGATTTTTACTTATTCTATATTATTGGATAAATATTTTACAAGAAAATACTGTGTAATAAATTAATAAAGAGCCTGATAGGTAAGTAATATCAAATTTAAAATTTTATTATTTTTAATTAATCATAAATTATTGTTAATTTTATTTTTAAGATAATTATTATAAATGTCAATAAATTTAATATATATAATATTATGTGATTATACAATAATAACCTCCGTAAATAAGTATCCATTTTTGTTTATTAAATACATTATCTATTCTATATACTAAGCAGTTTTAATATTTTTATATTATGGAAATATTGAATTTATATGAAAATATATATTTATCTATATTTTTGTGCTTTATTTTCTTTGTTTTTTTTTGTAGTAATTAAGTTTATCACTAATTTTACTATTAAACACTTAAACATTTTAAAACTCACCATAAATTATTAATATAAAGTAGTAAACTTAATTTTTCTTTACAGATTAATTCATTTTTATATGTTACAGCTATTTAAAATTTAAAAAATATATTTAATATATGTTGTAAAAATAAATATTTCATATATATAAATTTATGAAACAAATTAAAAGTATAAATTTGGAGCACGGGCAAAAAGCTAGTTACAAACAATTTAAAACAATAGTCGTATATGTCACATGTGTGTCAGACACGTATTCATGTTGAACGCTTCAATTCACGAACATTCCGAATACTCATAACTGTATTTTGTAATTTGTAATCTATATTCTTTTTTTTAAAATGTATACTAACATATATGAAAATATCATCATAATAAAATAACTTATAATATTTTATTGAATCATGTTAATTCTTAAATAATTAGTTCTTCCTTTTGATTTAAGATTAGTGTATAGTGGTAATTTTATATTTTTTATATTATAATTGTATTGTGTCCTAAAAAATTTAAAACTTCTTGAATCTTCTTTGTTTTTATTTTAGCTTCATTACATACTCTATTGCCCTTCCTATAGCTTCGCAGGTAGAACTTGGAACTCAGCTCCAACTAGTGACGTGCTTCCCGTGACCAAACTAATTTTGGCGGTGTCTTTTGATCTTTTTGGAGAAATTATTGTATGGTTTCAAATCATTATGTGTGATCATAGTTTAATCTTTACTTTAATTGTTACCAAAAATAATCTTTGCATGAATTAACCGAAATTTTCAATTTACAGAGAAATTGACAAAACTCAACTACATATCTTGTAAAGTGTGATTGAAATCATAGATACCTAAAATTTGAGACCATATAATAATTTCTTGATCCTTGTTCCGCGGTATTATCATATCCACCATCGATAAAAATACGAATGACAAACCATTAGTGTAGCAGCCCATGTTAAAAAAAAAAGAAAGAAAGAAAAGTCTAAAAAGTCTACAACTTAGAAGCATTTCAAACATGATCTAATTATGGGGGAAAATTATACAACTGAATCTTTCCTCTTTCGCCCATTCTAAAGCTGGATAAATTTATTGAGTTTGTGAATCATAAATGTTAGAGTTTGCACATATTATGACCTTTTACTCTGGGTCGTTCAGCAACGTACGAGGCTTTGTAAATACTTCTTCGGCTGGTTTCTCTATTATATTCCTGTTTAGTTGTGTAATTATTAGTGTCAGTGAAAATGCTTCATGAAAATATTTTGAGAACCTGTGACCTTACATATATGGGGAGTATGTGACAAAATAATAGTAGTAGTTTATGTGTGAAGCAAATATAGTGGGACCTACTATGATAAAATGATAAAAACAAAAACTGTGATGTAAAAAGTTAAGTGTTGGGTGTGAGTAGCTGTGCCCAGTGTCAGTAGTTACGGTGCACTATGCAGCCCGTGTCTATTAAATTTCAGACCCAACTTAACCAATTGCTCCCACGTTGCATAAACTTTGAAAAAAGATTAGGGGAAACAAAAGATAGGGGCAGTGGGGTTGATGTTCTTTTGCTTGCCTTTAAACATTACAAGATTTACATGTCGCCTTGTAGTTGAATTATTTAAATTAATCTCATCTAGTCTATAATCACTTCAGCAATGGTGCTCAATAATTAATAAAGTAATGAATGGGAACTTTGTGGGTGGGGTATTGTTATTAGGGGATCTTTTCGAAATTTGTGGATGGGGGAAAATCTACCACTCCCAAACAAGATTGATGAGGCTTATTAGGTGGCCAACCAACATAATGGGAAGTAAAGACTATATTGATAGTAAGATAGGAGTTCGTTAATCAATTTCCTTAAATTGTTACAGTGGCTAACCAACGGCACAAGACACTCATAATTGGACTATTATGCTACCTACAATGATCTTTAAATGGCTCCCCAATTGGTTGGCAATATCTCAATTATCGTTCACTAAGGCAAGACACGCTGTTAGACTTTTTTTTCTATTACATATTAATATAATAATATGTTTTTAACATACATTTTACTGTTAGTTAAAATTCATTGAAACTGTAAAATAAAATAAAAAAAACCACTCACTAAATAAGAACTAAAGTCTAAAAAAGAGTATGATTTTTATTGAATTTCAACCAAGAAAAAAAATATTAAAGAGTTTGATCCTATTGTTGTAAGGTATAAGCAAGCTAATTGTGAACAAAAAGTAGATATTACTTGGATTCAGGGGCAAGAAAAACAGCACAAATTTGACTGAGTGCAATAACACGAACTCACGAGCATCCTCACTTGCAACACAGAAAAAAAGAGCACCCACCCCGCCAACTCACCTCCACCACATCCCCTAAGTTATGGTGTACTAACAATGAGCTGTGCATACCTGCATTCACTAGCTATTCACGAGCCTATTTAAGACACTTGGTTTTAACCCTTTTACAACAATCTAGCATAAAACCCCTCCTTTGTTTCACAAACTCATACCAAAGACAAGAACTTGAAAAAAATTTAAATGTCTACTACTACACATATCTCCCTTCTGGCCCTTTACCTCATCCTCTCTCTAAATTCCTTACACATGACCATGGCTGCAAGGATCATTCCCCGTAGTGCTCCTAGCACAGTCACAAGGCCACTCTTTCTATCCGAAGCTGAAACTTATTTGAGGCCACATCTGGATCACAAACAAAATGTCTTCCAAGGAAGACAATTCAACAATTGCTTGCCAAAAGGGTATAGGCATAACTCAGCTCCAAGCAGATTCGTGAACTATGACACGCTAGGCTCTAGTGGCTGTTCTGGAATGCGTTCAGAGAAGCCATGAGGATCATGTCTTGCTGAATGGAAAAAAAGACTTGCAAGTGTTAAAGTTTGTACATGGTTTTTCTGGATATGAGAAGATGAGATAATCGTGTCGTTTTTCTTTGCTTATTGTGATTGATATTTATTACAATTTTGAGGGATGTGCATAGGCAAGGTGAAAATGTTAGTATTCTTTTCTTGTTGTGTATAGCTCAATGCCTAAGACATTGACCAAACATGAGAAGCAGAGAAGATATTTTTGTTTTTACCAAGCCATCAGCATATTTGCCATGGATAATGTCCTAGCATTACGCTAAGCACAAGTATGTAATAATGCCACAGGAATATTATATACCATGTAATACCCAAATAGGGTGATGTGATATACTATGTAATGTTTTTTCTACATGTCCTCATGTGGTACAATATTATTTAGTGTGTGGGCAAATTATTAGCCTTTTATTTTTTTATGTTTTTCAGCTAATTTTTGTATTTGGTTTCCTGTTGTGTTTGGTCTTCAGTTAATCAGTATTCACTTGCTCTCTATAATTATTTTTATTTTAAGCGTTAGTTTCTACACAAAAAACTGCAAATTTTAGTCTCTACACATTTTAGTATTGCTAATGTCAAAGAAAATTTTCTAGCTGTATGTAATTACTACACAAAACTTAATTTTTTTTATATAAACACTAAAACTTCAAATAATGACAACTATGAAGAGCAAGTGAATTGTTTAACTACAAAATTATTTTTCATTAAAAACTACATCTCCAAAGGAGTGTATACGGGGGAGGCCGTGTTTCAGTCTTACTTTCAATTGGAAGTTGGAACGAGGAAATGGCCATCCTCCGACAACTCTGTTAAAAGGCAGTTTGTTTAAGCTTTTAATTAAAAAATTACTAGTATTATAATTGAATAAGTTAATAAAAACAAAAATTGTCAGTTTTCATTTTTTTTTTAATAAAAAGGGCTATTTGAAAATTTTAAACAAAACTACTATATTTTGTCAAGTTTATCCAAAACACCTGTATAATTAAAAATTAAAAATAGACCCATTTCCAACAACCCTTCAAAAATTAAAAGGACCAAAATAGCTCCTTCCCTCAAGCATCAACTTCCAAATCATTCTGAAAATATAGAGCACACCAACCTCAGGGTAGGGCAAAATGTTGCCAATATTGGCTTAAATAACCCATGTTTTTGGGTCAGTAAAGCATATGCAATACCAAATATTGGCTTATGCATTCTCTATCGCAAAGTATTGGCAATTAAATACCACATCATGGAGCCTACGTGCTGCCCGTGCAAAATGTTGACCTCATCAACCGGAGTGCAAACGTTATGGAATAAGGGGCAAAGGCACGGAAAAAATTTAATAAAGTTTCTGTAAGTGTATTTTCTTTTCTTGTTTATCCTGATTAATTGTCAAACATTTTAATGGTAGTTTATTCTCACTATAAGCATTTGAAATCCGACAAGCATAATAACATCCAATGAATTGTCTGACGGCTAAGATACTGGAGCTCCGAAAAAAAAAAAGTTCGGTAGCATAGTAATCTCCCAAATTAAGTTGTTAACGTTATACTAAAAACCCAATACAGAACTGAAATCCAGGATTAGGCAGAGCAATCTAAGAATTATATGCTCAATTATTTTCCAACATAACAAAAATTTCGTTCATCATAAGATTATATGATATCCGACTTTTACAAAAGCCAGTACTAACGTTGGTTAATTTTTGAGTGTATGAAAAGTAAAATCTGAAAAAGGCTTCGCAGTTACCACTTGGAGGGAATACACTACAAATACGTCTTCCGAGCTAGGTAAGTAATTTCAAATAAACAAAACCTAACTATACAGATCATCTTCATCAGCTGCAGCAGCAGAAGTTGTAAAGGGGTCAGATCCTACGGTCCTACCTCCAGTCTCTGGAAACCTAAAATCACTTCCAAAGCCCCGGGATTGCTGTAAGGTCTGAGCAAATGCTTGGTATTTGCGTATATCAGCATCGCCAACACTCCTGCGTGCATATTTCATTGACTCCTCAAAATGAGCACCCTTAATCTCTGCAACATCATCCTCAATGTCTTCATCCATGGCCTCAGGGTTTTCTCTACTCTTCCTTTCACGCTCTATGTCCTGAAAGAAACCGAACAA
This sequence comes from Pachyrhizus erosus, assembly GCA_026544285.1. NCBI lineage: Eukaryota > Viridiplantae > Streptophyta > Magnoliopsida > Fabales > Fabaceae > Pachyrhizus > Pachyrhizus erosus. Next base: position 16,233 of record JAMLFT010001653.1, read on the forward strand.
ATATATCATATCAAATATAAATATATAATGATAAGAAACTCATTCAGCATGTATAAGAAAAGAATCAGAAAACAACTCGGTGGTGTGCCTCACTACATTCCAAACCAATTCATTCACATTTTGTGATCCAGTAGACCTCAATTGTCAGAAATTTTTAATTAACATATTGACAACTTAACCAAATTATTGTCAATGAATGCAAAAGATAAAGATGAATTACTTCAATAATACATATGGCTAATATCTCCTAAATCCAAAACATGAATTTCTGAATCAGACCCTCAGATAACAATGATTGGTTAGAGCCTATTGCTAGACCAATCACCACAAAAATTTAAAATGGGGGTGTTAGTATGAGGAAAAAGCGTAACAGGCTAATTTGAAGTGTACTGCACTGGCGACTGAAAGCACCGCCAAAACACAGCATATAAAGATTAGCAACAGTCCTTCACTATGTTTTAAAAGAGTTCCCAGAAAACTATAAAGTGGCATCATAGAAGCTGCTATCTTGAAAGATCTAAGAACTAAAAGAAATTTTTATCTAGTAACCTAACAAAAAGCATACCTTTTCAATGTTTTCTCTAATAGCATATTTGCATGCTCGTTGGCATATCTCTGTTATATCAGCACCGCTAAAGCCTTGAGTATACTTAGCTAGTGCTCTCAAATCAACATTTTTTGAGACAGGTGACTTCCTCATGCAGGCCTTGAAGATTTGATAACGGGACTCCTCATCAGGAAGAGGAATATAGATCAATTGATCTAGACGACCAGGGCGCAGAAGTGCTGGGTCAATGATATCAGGTCTGTTGGTTGCCCCAATTATGAACACAGTCTTTTTGGCAGACATGCCATCCATTTCAGTTAGGAGTTGATTTAGAACTCTATCAGCAGCACCACCAGCATCCCCAACACTACTTCCTCTCTGCAACAATGATAGTGATATAAATATGTTGGTGTGATCGCACAAACAATTGTAGAGGTATTAAACATCCAAAACATAACTTTGGCACATGGGATCATTGGAATATGTTACAAACATGTAAGCAATAATAAACAGATAGAATCATAAGTCAGTTTAGCATCAATCAAGGGTAAAGCATTATTACTAATATGACAAACTAGGAATATATGACAAAAATAGAGACCTGGGTAGCAATGGAATCAAGCTCATCAAAGAAGAGGACACATGGAGCTGATTGTCTGGCCTTGTCAAAAATTTCTCGAACATTGGCTTCACTTTCACCAAACCACATAGTGAGCAATTCAGGGCCTTTCACACTGATAAAGTTAGCTTGACATTCATTAGCAATTGCTTTGGCCAACAAAGTTTTCCCACATCCTGGAGGACCATAGAAAAGAACTCCTTTTGATGGTGACATACCAAACTTCTCAAATTTTTCAGGATGCTCCACAGGATATTGAACCGTCTTCATCAAGAAAGGCAAAATATTTTCAGATTAAATTGACATAAAACTAAGTAACAATGTTAAACCAAGATAGTTGAGATTTATGACCTCTTGCAGCTCACGCTTAACATTTTCAAGGCCCCCAATATCTTCCCAGCTGACATTAGGCACCTCAACAACCTGTCAACAAAGATACCTAATTAGGGGAAAAAACAGCAAATACAGAAAACCTCAGTGCCTCACCATCTAATAATATTCTAAATTTAGAGGAATTAAAATAACTACTAACAGTTTCTCGTAAAGCAGATGGATTGCTTGTTCCTAGAGCAGTATGGAAATGTTCATTTGATACTGCCATAGAATTCAGTACTTCAGCATCAATACTCTCATCTTCCAGATCAATGACATCCATCTTCTCCCTGATGCATTGCAGAGCAGCTTCAGTACAAAGGGCAGCAAGGTCAGCACCAACATATCCGTGAGTATCTTTTGCAATTCTCTCTAAATCAACCTACAGTAAGAGAACCAGTACAGTTGAATAACAGAAATTTCGTGTTAAATAAAACTAGAAACAAAGATACAGGCGCATTTACACCAGCATGATTGGGTGTTATTTACACAATTATTTACTATTTACTAGTATGCACAACAAAAACAGAAAAAGGAAAAAAATCACAAAATCCACCAACAAAAATGAAAGATAAGCAATGCTGATCTTACATCATCTGCAAGCTTCATGTTTTTGGTATGTATGCGAAGAACTTCAAGTCTCCCAACTTCATCAGGAACACCAATATCAATTTCCCTATCAAATCTACCAAACCTTCTCAATGCAGGGTCAATGCTATTTGGCCGATTTGTAGCTCCAATAACAATAACATGAGCACGAGATTTCAATCCATCCATAAGAGTCAAAAGTTGTGAAACTATCCTCCTTTCAACTTCACCATGTGTCTTCTCCCGCTTGGGAGCAATAGAATCAATCTCATCAATAAAGATGATGGAGGGAGCATTCTTTTCAGCTTCTTCAAATGCTTTCCTGAGATTGCTTTCACTCTCTCCAGCCAGTTTGGACATAATCTCTGGGCCATTAATACAAAAGAAGAATGCTCCAGTTTCATTAGCAACAGCTCTAGCTATTAATGTCTTACCAGAGCCTGGGGGTCCATACAGCAAAATTCCTTTGGGTGGTTTCACACCAATTGATTTAAAAAGTTGTGGATGTCTCAGTGGAAGCTCTACCAACTCTCGAATCTGTGCCATTTGTTTCCTGACACCACCCACATCATCATATCCAACTTCATCCAGCCTTTCTTCATCCTCTCTTTTCACAGGTTCCCCCTCACAGAATATTTCAGTGTCTGGAGCAACCACACAATACTCCCCAGGATCAGTTTCAATGACCTTGAACTCTATGCTTCTCATCCCTCCTCGGATGAGAAATAAATCTCCCTTTTTGATAGGACGATAAGCCTCCAAGAAATATGCTGCAAATTATTAAAAAAAATTAAACAACAAAGAAATATTCAGTGGGAAGGTGCAAATTACCACTTATACTATATCAATAATTTAACCCTACTTCCTCTTAAAACATAAACTCAGAAAGCAAATTTTAAGTAATGCGGAGGAAGGGGTGACATGGTCAACAACGAAAACCGTACCCAACAAAGCAATCTCATTCACAGGCAAGCGGCAACACAAAACAAAAGTCAGCAATAAAGAAGTATATTCTAATAATCATTAATCAAAAAGACTCAAAGTGTGGTTAAGGAGAAGAAGGTATGACTCACGTTTCAAGTAAGTATCAAAGAGATTGCCAGTGACACCTTCAATGGTATCATCAATGGGAAGAATGTGTACGCGCTTCCCATACTTGACATCGGGACACGGATGCAGAGACACAACGTCGCCAAGACGAACCCTCAAATTCGACCTCACAACTTTGTTCATCCTAATCTTCGCCTCCTCACAATTCTCGTCTGCAAGAACAATGCAAATCGTGTCCCTTCGTTTCTTCCCCTACATCACAAACCCAAAAATAATAATAACAATTAATAAATAATTGAAAGTCAGAAAGTGAGAATAGAGTGAGACCTTGATAAGGACAGTGTCGCCACGGAAAAGTTGGAGCTTTTCAAAGGTTTGAGGGTGCATGGAAACGATCGAATTGTCATCGTTAATAGCCTCATCGACGACTAATCGATTGGGCGATTTCTTCCGCTCAAGAATCGCCGTGGAGTAGTCTTTCTTCCCAGATTTCCTGAAAAGAAAAGAAGAGAAAAAAAAAAAAAACTAAAACTTGAACGTATGAGTATGTAGCATTGTGGGAGAAAAAGCAGAAGGACGAATTGACTAACGAGTCTGATGATTCGGCTCGTTGAGACATTGCTGGAATGGAAGATCAAACCAGCGCAAAAATGAAACAAAGGCAAAGCCAAAACGAAAAGGCAGAGAAAAATACAAGTAGAGTGGCGCGGAGGGGTGGTTTCTTCTTATATCTAAGTATTCGGTATAGGAATTAGGAAACAAGTAATCAGTTATCAAACCAAATCTCTTCTTATATCTCTAATTTCATTTTTTTTTAGATTACATTTCACATCTCAATATATTGTACAGAATCAAATTAAAGATATTTTTATTGTTTAGATACAAAAATTTGGACCCTATGCCCTCCTTTTATTTTTTAAAAAATTATCAGCAAATATTTAAGATGATTTTAATTTTAAATCTTTAATCAATTTTAATCTACACCTATGTTATAAACTAGTGTTTTAGTATATATAATGTATTAGATAAGTTTTATTTTTATATTATTAAAATTAATAAAAAAAAATTATTTTAAATATAAAAATTATATAATTAAAATCTGTAATAAGTATATTTGAATATATAAATTATATTTTGAATTAAAAATAAATAATTTACATTATTCTATAATGTTAATTTTTTTTAAATTAAGAAATTCTTTTAAAAATATTAAAATGTAATCTTTTATAGTATCTATAAATTAGAACTAGTTAAATATCCCATGTCTACAAGCCTACTGAGTTTACAATTCATAATTTTTTTATATTATTATAACTTTTTAATGTGCAAATAAGTTTTGTACTATCCAACGTTCGTTTATTAATTGACATATTTGAATGAATTAGTTCTAATTTAAATTTTTTTATTATTTAAGTTAATTTGATTAAAATTAATAAATATTGACTACATTTTTTTGTATATTTTCACAATTTAGTAGTATTTTTAATATATTATTATTTTTACCTTATTTATATGAAATTTATAATTTTAGTGTGATTCTTTGATTTTTGAATATAAATTATCATGATCAGAATTTAATTTAATTCCAGTCAAAATATTCTCATATATATATTATTAACTAAATATTTAATTGGTGAAATAAGATAAATCTTGCGATATTTTTTAATTTAAATATGTTGCAAACTTAAAATGCTAAATATTGGAAACATTTTAATAATATAGTCTAAGTAAAAAATAGAAATTTAACATAGAAGAATAAGGTGAAAAAATAAAATACAAAAAACAAAAATAAAAATAAGAGATGTCTCTTCATTTCTCTTCTTTTTTATGAAGAAAAGTCGAATAATATTATCCTATGCAAATATTTTTAGTTTCTCCCCAAATTTCTCTTCTTCCTCATTTATCTTTAGATAAAAATTTCTTCATCCCTTCCTTATTCTTGTATCTCCTCCGTATTGATTTAGATTCTCTAATCTTTTACCTAATTTAATTTATCTTGCTCCTCTCACATCTGATGTCGCGGAGATAAACTATAAGGATAATGATTATCATTATCTATTATCCTATCACATAGGTAATAAATGTTCTTCCTATATTTAAATTTAATAAAATTTATTATAATTATTATTAAATTTTAATTACTTTGATTTTGATTTACTGTGTCAACAATTATTATAATTATTATTTTCACTTTGCTAGTTATGAAGTGGATGAGATCATCAATATAATATAAAATAGTGACATTAACAAATTATATTTTTTTTTCACAAAACTAAAATATCTTCTAATTTATGTGTTCTAGATACTTCTTAGCAACCACAAGATGCCTATGAGCACAAAAAATCTCTCTTAAGAATCGTTGATATAACTATATAAACAATTAGAGTAAACTTATGTATTGAGAAACACCTTGAGAAAACTAGTTTGCAAGATATCAACTTCTGATTACCAAGAGCTTATTTTCTTTAATTGTAGTTTTATGCTATTTTTGAACTAAATAAATCCATTTTAGACCTTCTTCAAAATTAAGTTTATATTAAAACTCTTTCAATTAGATAACATATTTAAGTAGTAAACTATAATTATTATCATGTATTTTCTTTTATTGTTTTATTTCTTTTTTTATCTTTAATAATCAAAGATAAAAAAAATTATAATAACTAACCCACATTATTTAATCAACCCTTTAATTATTATTTATGGTTATATAAATATTCTTTTTAAGGATTGATCATAACTCAATGAATTATTAAATTTTTCTTTATTTTATTAGCTATCAAATTAAAAACAATTTAAAAATTAAATAAAACACTCAAATTAACAAATTTAAATTAAAAAAAAAATTAATTTATTTTAATTTTATGAAACCAAATAATATTTTACTTTTTATGTTTGAATCAAATGACTTTTTCCCTAAAACATTAATTAAACATAATTACAAACATTCCTACCTCAAACTAAAGACTTTCTAAGATAGAGTTCACCCACAATAATTCAAGAACTTAGAACCCTTCGTTTACTGGGTGTAATGGTTATCCCACAATCACTAATGCTTTCTTAAGTCCAATGACGAGCAGTGAATCAAGATATTTTTAGTTCACAACGTCATATAAGATTTAAAGAGAATTTTTCACGCACATCTCACTTTTTTTTTTATCTTCCAAAAATTAATTTTTACATTTTAGAATCTAATTTTCTAAAATATATAAAAGAAATAGAGAAGTGAAGCGATAAAGAGAGATACAAATAGAAGTTTCCTAAAACTCACGTTACTAAAATCCATTAGCAAATTTTTACAAGATCAAGCCACATGCCTCTTCGTGAAGTCATATGAAAAAAGGTTCTAATCATTGTTCTAAAATTTAAACCCATGTAGCTAATCTATCTTGTTGGAATGTGAACCAAAAGTTTGGTCAGGTCAAGTTACTCATCCAACCAGTCATGCAATTAATGCGATATGTTCCTGCATGACTCAACAAGGTTAGTGGTTAAACCAGTAAGTAACTCAATGACTTGAGGTTGAATCAAGATTTTTTTTTCTTAACAAAATATTCAAAACAACGTCATTTTAGTTTTGGAAAAAAAAATCAAAGAAATAAAGGATTATGTCTTGTTTTCGTGTATCAATGCATATATCCAACACTCATGAGTTTGTTATTTATTTAGAACTTATTTTATTAGTTTAGAATTGCATGGTTGAATGTCGATAAATTTGAACTTAAAGAATGAACTTGTAGAATCATATTAATTTGTTATGTAATTTCATTTTAGGATTTTTTAAGATAAATATAAAGATTTTATCTTTTATAAGGTTGTGCGAGTCAATTAGTGACTCATTGATTCGATCATTGACCAAATAACCTAGTGTTTTCATTGGGTTGGTCACTAGATTGATTTTTAAAACTATGATCCAATAGCATCTAGTTAATGGACTTTTAGTTCTTCCATGGCAGGGAGCTCAAGCATCATCATATACATTGTATCATAGAACACAAATTTTGAATATATAATAGGTTTAAGGTTAAAATATCTTTTCAATGTGTTATATTTTTTTTTTTATTTTGGTCCTTTATGGTTTAAAATTTTTAATTTCATCTTTTATATTTTTAAAAAGACCCATTTTAATAACTTTTTGTCCTTTTCAACATGAAAATGACCAAAACAAGTCTCTTTAAAAATATACAAGAAATTAAAAATTTTAAAATATAAAACCAAAATGAGAATTTCAAAACATGATGGGCTTAAATGAAAAAATGAAAAAAATTAAAAGATTAAAATGATTTTTTTTTATGATTTTGTCATTTTAAAAATATTATTAAAAATATTAACAGAATAAAGAATATTATCATATTTTGTAGCATTTCAATGTCATTTTTTTTTCATCATGAACTAATTTGTCTTGTGTTAAATAATTTTATTTTAATAAATTTCTTAATTCTATGAAATTATTAATTTTAAATAAATTTTTCAAACTCACATTTAGTGTGGAGTAAATCTTGCATACACATGAACCAAACATGTCATTTTTTCCCACAACCAATCAAAATGTGACAACTCACTAAAGTAAAAAAAATAACATGAAATTTAAAATCAAACACACATAAGTAGAACTATTCCTTTTTCTCTTAAGTCTCCACTCTTAGCAGATCATTCTCTCTTCCTAGAGTCCATCTCGCCTCCTTCAACAGTTGTAGTCATAGCGTATTCTTGCATTGTTTTTTTATCGTGCTCTCAATGTGAATTTTTTCCTCCAACCATATTTGAAAAAGACAACCATTTTGTTATGCTTATGCATATTTTTCGTATTCTCTCAATATCTTTCTATATCATGTGTTTTGGTTAGGATTTGTGCCTAGGGAAAATTTTGCCATTTTCAAAATTAAAGGAAACGACAATCAAGTGTTGATAGAAAATCCTCAAAATACTAATGCATCTAGCCACTTCTATATTTCACTTCCTATTGCAAAAGAGTTTAAAAGGCTTAAATCACCCATCATTTGATATCACTTGCAATTTCTAAGTGTTTCCAAACATCTTACTAATTGTCATACAAATTGCTACATACTAAGGTCATAAAGCCAAGACATGAAACTCTGAATGATAAATATTTTTGTCAAACATCGATAAATGTATAAATTTGTAAACTCTACAATGTGAAGAAATAAATTAAAAACAAACTAGGTGAATTGTACTAACGATTTGCCAATTAGACTTAAAAGTAGGCATTATCATGATAAATTTTTAGCTTCTTAAATTTTAAAATAATGAGTAAGAATTAGTTAAAAATTAGAAACAAATGGTAACAAATTATTTTAAATATTATATTTATTTTTTCACAATTTTACACACCCTTTATTGTCAATGATGGTTCGTTGAAGGTGGTGTTTTGCAAAGTGTGCGGACAATGACTTTTGAGAAGAATAGGTTCTAACAAAAGTTGAGAGGAAGGAAGAGGCTCACGGGCCTTGATTTTATATTTCATCTATTATCTTATTTATTTTAAATTTTAATGAGTTGTAATTTTTTTAGTGGTTGTGTGTAAAAGTGACATGTTATGTGCATGTGTATCCAAGATTTACTCTTTAATATCTTTGTGACTTGAAGTTTACATGATTAAATTGATAAAATTATTTCATTAACTAATTAATTAAATATTTATTAGAAAATACACACTTACTCATATCTTTAAACAAAAAGTCTTGGGTTGAAATTTTGTGAATGAAAAAAAACGTAATTAGACTAAGAGACTCACTAAAGGTGCTTAATCGAATTTTCTGACAAAAATTAGTTATCGACAAAGTTAGTAGATACTTCACACCAATGCATAATGACAAAAAAATATAACTTTTAAAATAATTGATAAGACTATATGTCAATATTTATACTATTGATATTTTTAATTATATTTTTAAAATAGAAAATATTATAAAAAATAAAATATCACTTTGATCCTTTAAGTTTTTATATTTTCTTATTTTGGTAATTTATTTTTTAAAATTATAAAATAACTAAATGAGTATCTTTAAAAGCATAAAGAATGAAATTTAAAAAATTTAAAACATAAAGGACAAAAATGAAAAAAAAAATATAAAAATACAATGGATTGAAAAGATATTTTAGCCTAGGTTTAAGCATGATTTGGTCCTTGAAAATAAGATATTTTTTCATTTTGGTATTTTAGATTAATTTTTTTATTTTGGTCTTTTAAGAATTTTTTTTTTAGTTTTAGTTTTTGCTATTAGGTAATTTTTTATTTTTAGTCCTTGTTGCCCTTTAAATGATGTGGTAAGTGATGTAATTTTTTTTGTCAAACTATTTTTATATTTCTCATTAACTAGTTTAATATCATTAATTATTTTGAACATATATGAATTTAAAAATATAATTTAGAAAAATTACATATAATTGTTTTATCAGACTTAAAAGTCATTTTTACAATATCATTTAATATTGTTAGTTGATAATAGAGATTAAAATAAAAAATTAATTTATAAAAAATTAAAATAAATTTGTTTAAATATCTAATTTTTAGAGATTAAATTGATATTTAAATCAATATAATACTTAATGTATCACTACGGATGTATCTATTTTTTTTTTATATCAAAACTGTGGATTATATTAAATATCAAATATCAAAAAAAGGTTTAACAGGCCAAAATGTCTTGGTTTACATCGGATTATGCTTGGGAAGGCACTTACTCCAATCCAAACATCTCATGGGTGAAGAAAGCTAATCTAGCTAACCTGGGAACTAATAGTGATAAATGATAGAAAAAAACGACACAATTTATTAATGTAGAAAAGTATTTTTTATTAATTAACAAGAAAGACGTATATAATATATATAAAAAGAATGTGATTGTAACTACGTATTTAGATAAATTTAACAGTGTAATAAATTTTATAAAATAATAATTTAAATAAAAGAATAGATATTCATTAATAGTTTAAAATTAAAAAAAAAATCAGTTGAAATATTGTTGTGTTAATAAATTTACATTTTATATATTTATATTTAAAAAATTTATTCTTTTAAATAGATTCACCCTTTACTTAAGATTCTAGATAAGTTACTTACTGTAAAGTTATCCTCCCTACTGATATATGTGAATCCTGTGAATATATATGAAGATACGATGTTGCATCTTTTGAATCAATTGCTTTCACACCAACTAAACTATATGTGTTTAGAAATCAATTAGTTTCAACATAACCTAAATCCACCCTTCAATTGATTCTAAGTTAATGTATTGAAATGTGTCTTAAAAGGTACAAACGAGTTTCTAAACGCACTCAATATAGTTAATAGGTTCTTTCCTGATATCTGGATTAAAAACCAAAAAAATGTAATTCAATTTTTTATTTTTGATATGTGACAGAAACAAAGAAAAGGGGTGCCACACCCCATAACATTCTCAAATTTAAGTTTTGTTTTCAGGATGGTATCGTACTATCAATATGATTCAAGTTTCTTTTCCGCTTATAATATGACTCAAATTTAAACTAAATAATTAACGTTATATTATAGTAATTGTGACTATTATATATCCCATCAATCAATATGATACATACGCTGACGTTAAACAATCTTCTTCACTTGATATTTTTTTTTTCTCAACATATTATTATTATTATTATTATTATTATTATTATTATTACTATTATTATTATTACTATTATTATTATTATTACTATTATATAATTAAACTTTATAATTTTTAATTATATTAACTCTTCAATAATTAATTTTTAAAATTTTAATTTTAATGTAAGAAATACAAATATTAATTGTTTTTTAATTTAGCTTATTTTATAAACACAATGAAAAATACACAAAGTTTTCATCAAAACTTGTTTCTGCTCGTTTTATCAACTATTTGTTGTGTTACTTTCCCTTAATTTTCAGGCTATATATTCTCATTATAATTAGTTTTTTAATATTTATATTAGTCTCTTTAATACATGATCAAATTATCTTTAAATGAGATAAATTTAATAATTTAATTAGAATGCTAGACGGTAATTATCATTTATAATAAAATTATTGATTTTTGTAACAACTGTTTTAAAAATCATTTAAATTGATTTCAAATTTTTTAATAATATAAAAATACTTATATAATTATACCAACAATACATGAAAATTAATATTTTGCCCACAATTTTTGTTGCAGGAAAACAGAATATTAATAAGCTCTCATCACTCTACATCCCTATTGACCAGCTATGGTACATATATTTAACTGATTATCTATTTATATATATTTTTACAGTAATTATCTATTTATACTTAATCATCAACATTTATGGTCAGTTTGATTAGAAAGATTTTTTTTTCAAACATGTTATTAATATGAAATATTAATTAATTTTATTAATAATTAATCTTTGTTTGAAAACTTAATTAATCATATTTAATGAGATCTTTCTTTTTATCTATAAGATTTAAATTTAAGATTTTATTTAAAATGACTTAATCCAAAAATTATTTAGACTAAGAACTTACTAGTATTAGAAAGATTAGTTTGGTTGAACAACTATCAAACCACTTAATTTTATGCATACTTAATCCCTAATTTTATGGACACTTTTCATACTTAATCACTAAATATAGTTGAACATAAAATTCTGACCAAAATTAATAAACTTCTACCATTTGTTAGTTGTTTAATTGTAATGTTGTTAGGATAGAAAGTGTGTATAGTCATTATCATTGAGAGAAATACTAGTAACATACTTTTTAATATTTTTTTATAATGGATCATAATTCATTAAAAATCTTCAATTTATTATTTCTTTTAATAGAAATGTAACCCATCAAAAGTAATATTTCTAATGAATTTTGATTAATCATAAAAAGAATGTTGTTAACATTTCTCTTATCATTAAATTTGTCAAATCATATATTATATATATTATAATATATCATATATATTATGTTATAATATTTGTATGGGTTCTATTATAATTAATAATAAACTAAATTTTAAGTTATAAGGTAATTACTTTATCAAAGTATACAAATATAATTTTTAATATTATATATACTTATATTTCATTATTGTAACAAAACTAATTTTTTCCTATGCCGAGATAATTATTCTAAAATATATTTAGAGAAGAAAAATAATACAACATAACTAATGGTTTGAAATTTAAAGATTGAAATTAAAAATAGGTTATTTTCATATGATAAACTGATTTTATTATAATTCTGAATCTCAGGATTTTCCAAAAGGTCACTTAATTAATATTTCAGAAAAAATAACACTCTTCCATATCATCTTTTTTTTGTTTTTAGGAGACACTTATTTTTCATGAAAATGATTATTTTTGGGCTTTATTATATTGGAGAAACAATTTTTTTAAAAAAAAACTATAGAAATGAATAAGTTTGAAAAAAATTTATAAATATGGGTAATTCGTATATTAAAATATGACTTTATTATTATTTTAAAATTAAAACTATAATAAAAATTATATTTTTTATTAATAAAAGAAAAAATAATTATTGTTGATCAATCATAATTAAAATTATAATAATTATTATATTTTTTAATAATTTTTTTAAAAATTACTCCTGTGATATAGAAAAGTCATTATCTTCGCTTATATATTTTACTTTGTCCATATTAGTGTATGTGAGATATTTGTAACATTTATCATAATTTGCGGTCACTTAGCTCGGCTGAAAATAATCATTGCTTTCATATTCTTGTTTTGGGAGAGTTTGCTAAGTGCACCCAAAATGGACATTGCAATAAATGGATTGAAGGCAAACAGTATTGGTATTTAAACTTTGATAGCATTTGCTAATCTTGTCCTAATCTTCAAAAATTGGATCTTTATTGAAATCAAACTTAGGAATTTAATTCGTGGCTTTGCATTTTGAGAAGATGATCAGGTTAACCTCCCTCCCATGATTTGACAAAGATCTTTAATATAATCAGTGATATATATTTTTAACAACATTTTAAAAATATAATAAAATTATAAACAAATATTATTATTTTATTATCATAATATTTTATTGAATATTATATAAAATTCATGTTAGTAAAAATATTTAGTAACATTTTTACATATTAAT
>JAMLFT010001654.1:0-29499 GCA_026544285.1 Pachyrhizus erosus
TATCATTATTTAATGAAATCAATATAATGATATATAATAAAATAAAATATAAAAAAATGTGAAATATTAAAATTAAAAAATTAATAATTTAAATAATAAAATAAAAATGAATTATGTTATAGATATAAAAATTACATTTAAGTCTTAATACTTTAGTCAAAACAACTGGACTGTTAGAATTACAAATACGAGTGTAAGAATAACATGAGCCCTAGATAGATACTTCTTCGGTATTTATATCCTAATCCAAAGTTTCTGCCTTAAAAAAAGAAAAAGCAATCCAGGAATCTGAATATCTGATGAATGCGACACCGTACGACGTCGTCTCTTGAGTTGGTGGCGTCAAGTTTCCCTTTTCCCTCGACACACTAAACTGAAACTGATGCACAATACAGCAGCGTTCGTAATAAGCGAAGCAAGTTAACAGTACTAAAAATAGCGAACAAGTGAAGAGTGAGAGAAGAACGCAGAACTGCACTCAACAATGGCAGAACCCAAAGTTAAATACGATCGCCAACTCAGGTACTCTCGCCACTTCCACATTTACCTAATTTTCCACTCTGCGCTAACCTAACTGTGTTCCTCGTAAAAAAACTTAGTGAACTCTATGGCGCGGAGAACTAATTTTTCGTACGAGTATTGGATTATTGGTTGTGGTATATGAATTGAATTGATTCGAGTGTTGTGTGTGTTGTTCGTTCCACGAGAATCTTTGGCTGTTAATTAGTTGAACGAGCGGAGGATTTTGTTACGGTGTGTGGATTCTTCTGATAGTGCCATGGCTGAACGTCCATCTGGAGTTTTTTAACGATGCTAGGGATTTGGTGATTTGATTAAGTGTACTGAACTGTGAATGAATTGGAGTGGAGTCACTTTTAATTTGTAAGACAGAATCTAGTTGTTATTACGATCATTGCTTGTTAGGTGAAATGTGCTGTTTCTTGGTGGCACGAAGATAACTGTTATTCTCATTCTTAACCTGTGTCTTGTCTTGTGCTTCTTTTGTTTTGAAATTCTGTCTTTATGTATGTTTTGAATTTGATGTATTGAGATATGAAATTAAAATTGTAAGGCCGACTGGTATTATGTTTCATTTTTTGTTTTAAGATTGTATAGGAAATAATAGAAGCAGAAAATGATAAAACGTTGTTTTCACTGTCTCTTGTGTAAAATTTGGAAAACAGGATACGAAGTGAAAACACAGTAACATATTTGTAATTGAAAATGAAAACAGAAAATGGACGTAGAAAGTGTTTTCTCAAACCAAACAGTCTCTTCTGCTTGTCCTGCTGTTTTATCTTTTTGGGCAGTCGTGGAGGCATATCTGATCTCATCCATATTGCAATGTTTATTTAAAAATGCAGAATATGGGGTGAACAAGGACAGGCAGCCCTTGAGAAATCTAGTATTTGCTTACTTAACTGTGGTCCTACTGGTTCTGAAACACTTAAGAATCTTGTTCTTGGTGGGGTTGGAAGTATCACTGTAGTTGATGGATCTAAAGTTGAAGCGGGTGACCTTGGAAACAATTTTTTGGGTACAGTGACTTCTTGTTGAACACTGGTTATGTGTTTGTGAATCTCTTTTGGTTCTCATTTTTGTCTCTTATTTGTAGTGGATGAAGCAAGCCTTGGGAAATCAAAGGCAAAATGTGTATGCTCATTTCTTCAAGAGCTGAATGATGCAGTTAAAGCAAGATTTGTAGAAGAGTCTCCAGAAACATTGATTGAGACAAATCCGTCATTCTTTTCTCAATTTACTCTGGTTGTTGCCAGTCAGGTATGCTACTATAATGCAGACAACTCCTATGCGACAAATGCTTGGAGTTTCGGTGTAAACGTAGCTTGTGTGCCTCCATTCATAATTCTGATTTTCTGTCTATCTTTCTGATTGAAAGACAACCTATCAATTCATCAATTGACAATATATCTAGATTTATTATTGAATTTTTTTTATAAAAATAAATGTTGTTTTACATATTCTTTTCAAGTGCATTCTCATTGATGGTAATCTTGATAAACTTTCAGCTTGTGGAAAATTCAATGATAAAGCTCGACCAAATCTGCAGGGAGGCAAATGTTATGTTGATCTTTGCTCGCTCCTATGGCCTTACAGGGTTTGTTCGAATTAGTGTGAAGGTAATTTGGTAAATGGATAATCTTGTATTTATTGTATATTTGATGATGCTACAAGTTCAAGGAATAATCTGATGTCTGAGGAAACATAATATTAACTTTTATCACTGGCATAATTTTGATATGATGTTTGACATGTCAGCGAGAGTAAATAATTGAATGTGCCATTTGAAAAATGGTATTAAAGAGAGAAGGGAAATAATGACTGGATTTGCAATAGGTTTACTACCGGGTTGGGTAATTTTCTTTTACAGTCATATGTATGAACTACAAAGGTGAAAATTCCTTTATTAGAAAACATTGGTGTGTTATTGAATAATGAATATCACCACAATTTGCATGTTTTGGTTGATTAGTACTTTTTCTTGGCTTTTATTAGGAACATGCTGTGATTGAGTCAAAGCCTGAACATTTTTTGGATGATCTCCGGTTAAATAATCCTTGGCCTGAACTCAAGAGGTATAGAGTAGTTTTATCTTTGTTTTTTGGAGCTAATTTCCTTTTATATAATAAGATAAGATGAGGGTGAGCCCTTGCCCTTGGTGCAATGGTAAAGGCTGCTGCTGTGTGACCAGAAGCTCATGGGCTCAAATCTTGGAAATAGCCTCTCTGCTTCTTGGGGTAAGGCTGCATACATGTGCCCTTCCCAGACTCCACTAGGTTGGACAACCCTATACCCTACTGCACTTTGTTACCCTTTTCCCCTTATATACTAAGATCTGGTTTTGCCTTCATCAATTTCACCTGTCGACCTATGTAATTGCTGTAAAGCTAAGGCCATACACCATAGATGTGGTCCTTCCCTAGTTTCACTTGAATTTGTCATTGCATGTGTTTTCACAGATTTGCAGATGACATTGAATTGAATGTGCAAGATCCTGTGGCGCATAAACACATACCATATGTTGTCATTCTTGTCAAGATGGCTGATGAGTGGTCCAAAAGCCATGATGGTAGGCTTCCATTGACCAGAGAAGAAAAAAAGGAGTTCAAGGTTTGTTGTTTAATCATTTAGGGTGTGTTTGGTTTTCTGTTTCAACCACGTCCAATGGAAGTTTCCCACTTTCCAATAGCAAAACATAAAAGGAAGTAGTATGATGGGTTAGCGTTATGTTGGGTTTATCGGAAAAACAAACCCACTCTCAGCCTTTTTATCTACTGCTGTTCTAGTTATATGATTAGCTTTGGATGTGAACAATGTAGGAGCTTCTTAAGGCTGGGATGGTTGCGCAAGATGAAGATAATTATAAAGAAGCTATTGACTCAGCATTCAAAGTTTTTGCTCCCCGAGGAATAAGTAAGTAGATACTTTAAGATTAGATTATTGTAACTTATTGCCTTTGTCAATCTTCATTTTGAGAATCACTCTATCCTTTGTCAATTTTCATTTTGATTGGATAAGGAGCATAATAATGGATTGTTTTCTGAGAGCTTGTAGGGTTAAATTTTATAGGCTCCTAGGAGAAGGTAAGTGAAAAATAAAATTAAATACAATATTAAGGTTCCAAAAATCTATTTCTTGAGTTTTGCAATGAAGTTACTATAAACTTGTTTGTGGAGAGTTCTTTGTTTCTTAAAACTGAGAAATCCATACTTTTCTTGCTGTGAAAAAAATTATTTTCATCTAGAACTACAACATTAGTTATTGTATTAACAGTTGCATCTTCAGCTGAATAAAAAATATGATTTATTCTCTAATGTTATATGCTTTCATAGGTTCGGAGTTGCAAAAGCTACTAAATGATAGTTCTGCTGAAGTGGACACTAATTCTTCAGATTTTTGGGTGTTGGTGGCAGCTCTGAAGGTTGGTGCTTCTAGCATTGCATCACTGACTTTGCTTCACTTTGATGTGGAAATTTTTTTCTTATGTATTTAATATTGTAATGTTTTCTTATTGGATGGTATTTAGTTAGGACTTGTGTAATTGAAGGATTAGAGGAGTAACAAAAAGTTGTTATTTGTTATGAGTTTGTCATATTTAGCTGCTTTGAACCTACTATTATTCATGTCATTGTGCTTGATTGCTTACCTGTACTTTAGTTGTTTGATGGTACACTTGAAATGAGGGTACACACAGAATGCTTGACTGTTTTTCACTCAGCTGCAGTTTTATATGTGTGTGTGTAAAAGCCAAAAAGTACAAAAGGAGAAACAGGGGGTACAGATTGAGGCCACTCTATCAGAGGCTATAGCAGGAAAAAGATAGAAAAACTAACTGTGACTAATAAGACAAATAATAATACAAAATACAGATATTATTTTAACACTCCCCTCAAGTTGGAGCATATAAATTGTATGCTCCAAGCTTGGAACATATAAACTGAATCTGAAGCCCTCTCAAAGATTTAGTCAAAATATTTGCTAGTTGATTACTTGAGTTGACAAATTTAGTACTAATTTCCTTGGACAGCAACTTCTCCCTCACAAAGTGGTAGTCAATCTCTATATGCTTAATTCTCTCATGAAATATTGGATTGGAGGCATTGTGAAGTGCTGCCTAGTTATCACAATACAACTTCATTGGCTTAATTTCACAAAATTTTAATTCTTAAAGGAGTTGTTTGATCCACACCAATTCACACATGGCAGAAGCCATAGCTCTATACTTCGCTTCTGCACTAGACCGAACAACATTATTTTGTTTCTTGCTCTTCCATGAGATAATATTTCCTTAAATGGATACACAATATCTTGAAGTAGATCATTTGTCTATAGGAGATCCCGTCCATTCAACATCACAATATCCAAAAATCTAAGGATCTCCTTTATCTTCATACAACAACTCGTCTTAGAGTCTTTTTGATATATCTAAGAATGCAAATCACAACATTCCATTGATGAACATAAGGAGTTTGCATGAATTGACTAACAACTCCTACTACAAAGAAAATATCAGGTTTGGTAATAGTGAGATAGATGAGTTTTCCAACCAATTTTCTATAGCTTGCTAGTTCTGAATATGACTCACCTTGCTCTGCCATTAACTTCTTATTTGGGTCCATAGGACTATCAATGGACTTACACTTAGTCATGCTCGTTTCTTCCAATATACCTTAAGCATACTTTCTTGTGAAATAACAATAAGCATACTTTCTTGTAAAATAACAATGTCTTCCTTGGATTGGGCAACCTCTATATCAAGAAAGTATTTCAAGAAAACAATATCCTTGGTTTGAAAGTGATTGAAAAATGGTGTTTCAATTGAGAAATTTTAGCAACATCATTCCTTATGATGACTATGTCATCAACATAAACAACTAGATAAACATATTTTTTAAGAGTAGTGTGATAATAAAAAATAGAATGATCTGCTTCACTATGTTTTATCCCAAAGCTTTTTGCATAACATAGCTAAATTTTTCAAACCAAGTTCTTGGAGACTGTTTAAGCCCATAGAGAGACCGACAAAGTTTACAAACCAAGCTAGACTTATGTTGAGCAATAAATCCAAGAGGTTATTCCATGTAAATCTCTTTTTCTAATTCACCATGGAAAAAGACATTTTTAATGTCTAACTGATGAAGGGGCCAATGACAGATAGTAGTGATCTTGGCCACAAGAGAAAAGTATCCCCATAGTCAAGCTCATAAATCTAGGTATAGCCCTTGGCTACTAATCTGGCCTTAAGATGATCAGTTTCATCATTAGGACAAACTTCAATAGCATATACCCAACTGCAACCAAATGTCTTCTTTCCATGAGGAAGAGGAATTAAGTCCCATGTATCACTATCTTAAAGAGTTTGCATTTCAACAAGCATGACTTGTTGCCATCCAGGGCAAGCAAGTGCTTTATACACATTTTTAGGAATGGTAATAGAAGATACAAAAGAAACAAAGGAGAAATATGAGAGAGACAATTGATGATAACTCAAAAAGTTATAAATAGGATGAGGATTTCGAGTGGATTGAATACCTTTTCTAAGAGCAATAAGCCAAGCAAAGTCTTCATTAGTGGAATTCGCAACAGGATTGTTTGATGGTGAAGGACATTAATCAGACGGTTCTCCATGAACTATTGGGCATGTGCCCGACGTTGGTATGCAATGAGAGGTGGTGGAGATGATTTTGTTTGGTTGGTTGGTTGGAGGACTTTCTTCTTGATAAAGAGACTCATGAGTAGAGGATAATAATAGATAAAAAAAGGCAACAAGTAAAACTTGTTAGACATAGTTGACATCTTGCATAAAAGAAGAAAATAAAGGAGTGTCTTCAAAAGAGGTAACATTAGCAAACATGTAGTATCGTCTGGTGTCTGGAGATTAACATCAATATCCTTTTTGAAGTCGAGAGTATCCAAGGAAGACACATTTGATGGCTCTTGCAGAGAGCTTGTCTAACCCTAGAGACAAATTATGGACAAAACAGGTTCAACATAAAATGCGGGAAGAAACATGATATAATGGTTCATTTGGAAAAATAATTGAGTGAGAAACTTTATTCTCATGTGAGAATGATGACATCCTATTGATTAGATAACATGCCGTGAGAATGACATCACTCCAATGATTAAAAGGAACATTTGCACTCAACAAGGTATGTGCAGTTTCAACTAAGTGTCTATTTTTCCTTTCTACTATACCATTTTGCTGTGGTGTGTAAGGACAAGTGGATTGGAGAAGAATGCCTTATGAGGTTAAAAAGGAAGAAAGATCAAATGAAAAATATTCTTTGGCATTATCACTCTGAAGGATTTTGATTGTTTTTCCAAACTAATTCTTAATTTCACTAAAAAATGATACAAAAATAGATAAAAGCTCAGATCTATCTTTTATTAGATATACTGAAGTACATTGTGATTATTCATCAATAAATGTGACAAAGTATATGAATTCAAAAGATGTGACACGACTTAGTCTCCAAATATCTTAGTGAATGGTGGAAAAAGCTAAGTGACATCTTGTTTCAGTTTGTTTGGAAAAGAAGACCTAACATGCTTTCCTATTTGACACAATTCACACTCAACTCTGTAACTTGTGAAGTCTAGGAACCATTTTCTTCAACTTTGACAAATGGAGGTGTCCTAAGCGATCTTGCAAATGCTTTGGAGATGAAGTTGCAAATCAAGACACGGAAGGATTGGTTTCAAGGTAGTAGAGACTCTTTTGGATTCATGTCTTACGTCAATCAACTGACTTGTGCCACATTCTTGTATAATAAAGGAATTAGCATCAAATGTTACTACTGTTTTAGTTAGTGTTAAAGTAAAAGAAACATAGGAATAATTACCTAAAAATCGTGTGTTTCAATACACAACAAATGTGTATTTATATAGGTTAATTACATTAATTATACATAAATAAAGGATATTCTATTTCCTCTAATTCAAATATTATGTGCCTATAAACTACAATTATTAATAAATCAGAATATTATATTTTGATTTTCAACACTCCTCATCAAGCTGAAGCTTCCTAAAGTTACAAGAAAAGAAGTCGAAGAGAAATGTTAGAAAATAGCTCAGCCAAATAATTTGAATCATCATCAACAAGAAAGAAATTCATGGCAAGCAAAACAAGGTCCGTTCTTCTTGAAACCACATTTGGAAGCTTCAAACCAATAACCCCAAATTATATAAACTTGATCAAGGTTTACTGCTTCTAGGGTAGAGACAAAAACAATGCATCTGGAATATAGTTGGGGCTAGTGCACCTTGGACATAGACAAGACCAGTGCATCTAGGATATATTTAAGGTCAATACATCTGGGATATAAACGGGGTCAGTGCATTTGGGACAGAAATAGGGCTAGTGCATCTAGTATAAGGATGGGGCCAGTACATTTTAGAGATAGATAGATCAAAAGATTCCAATCATGATATTGTTGGTCTTGCCAAAAAACTTGTCAGCAACGCAATAGTGGCCAATGACATGGGATGATGACTAAAAAGTTCTTTGTTGAAGAATGAGCATTAAGTAGAAGGGTGAACTTGCAGCAACACGAACAGTCACCAATGGCAGCGATTGTGGCCGTAAAAGTCATTCAAAATGTTAGAGGTTGTCGAAAAGAGGTCGGTGAAGGGAGGAGCGAACCAAGTTATATACAGTTTGTCAAACATTTATCTCCAAGAATAGTAAGTCCATCTAGCAGACACAGTTCTTGAGATCATTCTATCAAACTCTAATACCATGTTAAAATAAAAGAAATAGAAAGATAATTAACTAAAAACCATGTGTTTGAATACACAACGGACGTGTGTTTATATAGATTAATTGTACATAAATAGAGGATATTTTGTTTCTTCTAAATCAAAGATGATGTGTCTATAAACTGCAATTATTAATAAATCATATTATGATATTATGATTTTCAAATCAAATTGTATGGACAACTAGGAACAAAAAGAATAGATTCTAGGTTTATGGAGGGAGAGATACTTGGCCAATTCCTTTGGAAGCAACTTGGGAACCATTTGCTAAGGTAATGAGGTGAGGAAGTTTTTGGGAAGAAATAGAGGTAAATAGAAGATCATTACCAAAAATGTGGTCATAAGCACCAACTAAATCAATTATCCATGGACTTTGACTGTCCACAAATTGAGAAACACAAGCTGTTGAAGTACCAGGGGTAGAGGATGATTAGGTTTAGCTTTCTCTAATTTAGATAAATTAGTTGTTGTCTTGTTAGGAAAACCATGTAAAGAATAACAATTTTCTTGGGTGTGTCCCATTCTTTTGTAGTAAGAATATTGAGGATGTCCATCTTTACGACCATGTCCTCCTCGGTTGCCACAACCTCCTTTTCCACGAGTGGCCACCATTGCAGAAGTCTCAACAACTTCAGTTTGATTTTCAGTCTTCACCATGGAAGGAATACAAAGTCTAGTAATCAAACTGTCCATTGAAGGGACTTCATGACCGGCTAGAATTTGATCACGAGCATGACTAAAATCTGAGTGTAAGCTTTGCAAAATCAGAACCATAGCTTGCCAAGCTTTTGTTTTATATCTATTGGAGATTTTTCAGGAAAATAAAGAACAGAATATATTGAGTGAGAAAGACTACATTTTTGAATATCAGAAACCTTACAATTTATAAAGCTTAAAAATACTACCACTAACAACATGATCCTAGAAATAAGCCATGTACAAAAAAGGAGATAACAAACACCTAAAACTTCCTAACTGACTCCTTAAGACTAGGAAAGCAACAACAAACATAATTAGAACGTGGGATGTTTGAGTCCTGAAGCATTTTCCTAACAATACCCTCCAATGAGTTAGCCTCGAGGAATGTCTTCAATTCTTTCATTGCAGCTTGTGCCCGAGCAACATGTGAAGTCATATCATTAGTACTTTGTTTGAGAGAGGCTATCTTTTTAGCTAAATCATACAGCCTTTGGATGTCATTGGCAAAAATTTCTCGAGCTTTCTTCCATATCAAAGAACAAGTCTTGAAGGATCTGAGATTACTCAAAATATTTGGCTGCATCGATTGCCATAAATATCACACAACTAAAAGTGGAGATTCTGCCATTGAGCTCTGTTTTCAGGTGGCCTTTCACTAACTTCCTTCTCCAAATGATCATGATAACCTTGACCCAAGAACCATAGTTCTACTTAGGCTGACCAAGACAAGTAGTTTTTTCCATTAAATTTCTCGGTGATAATCATAGGATTCCTGAAAAGGCAAGAATAGGATCTGTAGCATTTACAAAAGCCATTTTTGAAGAACGAGGGAGAAGTTTTTTAAATGACCCGATAAGTAAAAGGAAGACCCATTTCTCAAACATGGGCACAAGAACAAACTGAGGCTAGGAAAAGGTTCACAAGACATCAACAAACCTTTCTGTGGATGTTTGGTCACTTTCCGGACATCGGAGAGTGGTGTGTGAACAGTACACTCCTGGAAGAATGGCCACCTGAATGAGCATGTGAGAGTTTGAGGCAGTTTTAGCCTCTGAAACCACCCCAGATAGGTCATGCACGGTATTGAGCTCCTTTTTGTGACTTTGCAAGAAAAATGGCCGATGGTAGATGGCGGCTGGCAGTGGAGGTCACCAGAGGACCTGAAGATGGCAACGAACAAAGTGGGACTGGACCTGCTCTGATACCAACTTGAAATGAGGGTATACACAGTGCTTGAGTGGGTTTCACTCAGTTGCAGTTTTATATACATATATGTGTGTGTGTGTGCGCGTGTAAAAGCCAATAAGTACAAAAGAAGAACAGGGGGTACAGACTGAGGCCACCCTATCAGACGGCTACATCAGGAAGAAAGATAGAAAAACTGACTATGACTAATAAGACAAATAATAATACAAAAATAAAAATTATTTTAATAGGTACATTTCTCATCCTTTTGCAGGATTTCATTGCCAATGAAGGTGGAGGTGAGGCACCTCTTGAAGGATCTATACCAGATATGACTTCTTCTACTGAGTAAGTAGCCAAATCTTTACATATTTTCAGAGTAATTTTTATTTGGGTTTGCTATCTTTTTAGTCTCAACTTTTGAAAAATTTTGTTTTTAATCCTTAAACTTCTTTTTTTTTTTATCAGTCAATATCCCTTGACTTTTTTCATTCTTAATTTTAGTCCCTTAACATTTTTTTGGTCATAGGGAATAAAAGTAAGAACAAAAAAAAAAGTTACGGAACTAAAAACGGTAAAAAAAAGTTTAGGGACTAAAAACAATAATTTTAAAAATTCAAGGACTAAAAAGATAGTAAATCATTTTTGTTTTCTCTAGAGAATAAAGATTGTTAGTTTATTTACTGGATATATATTGATGTTCCTGCAGGCAATATGTGAATTTGCAGAATATCTATCATGCTAAAGCTGAGGCTGACTTTCTTGTAATAGAACGTCTAGTGAGAAGTACTTTGAAGAAGATCGGTAGAGATTCAAATAGCATTCCTAAGTCAACAATTAAAAGCTTCTGTAAAAATGCAAGAAAACTCAAAGTAAGTTTGTGAACTTACTGATAAAATTCAATTTAAATAGCTAATAATGATTTGCTTTAAATTGTTTGGTTACCGGATCTCAATATTTCAAAAGGTCTGTTGATTATGTAAATTAATGGACAATGCGTTAGTTTGGGTAAACTTTTTAACATGCACTTTCAAGAGAGAAAAAAATAGAAGTAAAATGAATAAAATTTCTCATATAAGTAAAAATCAACTTATGTATCTCAACTTTTTCAGAAGCTCTCTCATTTAACTTCTCTGTGAGCACTATTAATTGGGGTTTTATGATTGAAAATTTCCCATACCTTAGAAGCTAATCCAAACTAGGCCAATATCAATATTTGTGGTGGTTTTACATATCCTGTATACTTGACTGTTCTTTTTACTTGCCATTTTCTCTGTTTTTTTTTTTTTGGGTGTTGTTAACGAGTGCCTTTAAGAGCATTGGGTGTGTGTTGGTAACTTTTTTCTATGAAATCTTTCCACTTTTGATTTTTTAACCAACATCCTAAAGGCATTTATTAGTATTCTCCCTTTTAAATGAAATAAAAATTATGTATAACCTACCTGAGCTTTTTTTCCGATATGCAATTTAGATTAAGCCAATGCTGCTAATGAATTCTCCAAAGAACTGCTTATTTAATTCCATCTGTATGTTGCAGTAATCTAATTTAGTTTGATTACGATTAAGATTAAAATTTCTTGAGCTGGTTGAAAAAAATAATCAAACTTTAGTGCTGTTCTATTTAAAATGCTACCTCTAGCCCTTGATATAAGAAACAAATGATAGTATTATCTTGACCCTAATTATAAGAAAGAAATTACCACTTTGAAATGTATTAATTGTTAATTTTCTTTTATACCTTCTATTTATTGTAAAGTCTATAAGATATCATTCATTTTCTATAAAAATAAATGCATTTATTGAGCTATTAAAAATATAACTTATACATACTGATTAAGAAAATTATTCTTTACATTATGAGTTGTGTCATTATATATAACCAATCACCACTTAAACCAATTAATTATATGGATATTTTTGAAATAAAATTTAATTTTTGACATTATTAATTATAATCAACTAATTTAACTACTTTTGTTGGTTTTGATTAATAAGGTAGTATTAATCTTTGCATCACTGAAGTGGATATTGAATCTAATCAATAAATTTGAAAAAAAGATAATTAAAAACTGTAATTTATTTTCTGATGATAAATGATACAGTGGATGTTTACAATTCTTATTTTTCCTAATTATGGATTTACAGGGAAATAAGAACTGTAGAACTTAAAATCTGCCCTAATTACAGAAAATACGAGAAGCAAATATGTACAAGATTAAATAGAAGGAAATTAGGTGCTAATTATTTTAATTATGGCACGTGACACAACATTTCCCTTTAAGGTGGTGAATGAATGTCTATCATTCTCAACTTGCTAGTAAGATCTTGAGGTTGCTGTGGAAAGTCCCTTGGTCAATATATATGCCAATTGAAGGCTTGAAAGAATGTATGCTATAGCTGTGATACCACTATCTAACATATCCTTGATGAGGTGTTGATCTATCTCCATGTATTTCATCTTATCAAGCTAAAATGAGTTGTGTGCAACGCTAATGGTGAAATTATTGTTGCAAATCAACTTTATATTTTATTCTGAGGTCATCAAGTATGATTTTCATTGCAACATTTTGCTTGCTCTTCCATGTTACAAGATTACATTCTAAAAACATACAGTGGCCAATGGTTGATCTCCTGTCAACAGTTGACCTTACATGGTTTACAAAAACACTTCCTAAAAACATACCATACCCTTCTGAATAGTATTCCTCTGCCAGGTGTAGCCTTAAGATACTGTAGAATCCTGTCCTCAGCTTGGTAGTGTCTAACTCTAACCCTTGGATCATGCATGAATTGACTAACATTGACAGCATATGCTATATATATGGTCTGGTATAAGCTAAATATATAAGTTTCCTAACTAACCTCTAGTATTGGGCTTTATCAATTGTGGGGTTGTCTTGGTCACTTCCCACAGACTCTGCTGAATGGGCATCCTGGTGATTCCATAACCCCATTTTCCTGTCTCTAAGAATGTGGCTAGGGCTTTTTGAAACAGAATCAGTCTCCAAGGTTAGAAGCTCCTATTCCAACTTTGAAAAAGGGAAATGAGGACTGAAATGTTATTTTCTGATGATAAACAGTAGTGGATGCTTACAATTTATAGACTAATTCTAATCTTTGCTAATTGTGGAATTACAGGGAAATAAATTCTGTACAAATAAATGTATTAAAATTTTCCATGACTGCAGAAATACGAGAAGCAAATTTATTCAAGAATAAATAGAAGGAAAATCAGACACTAAGTTAATTATGCCACAGCAGATAATGTAGAAAGTTAAATATTATGTTCTGATGTAATGTGAAAATGCCTTTATAAATTTGTAGAATGAACATTCAAAAGGATTACATTGCTCTTTTTGTTTGTTTTTTTTTTAACCAAAAATACGGATAGAAAATTGCATTAAGTTCTTTAGTGGTAGAGTATTGTTGCTGTTGAAAATCAAAATATAATATTATAATTTATTAATAATTGCGGTTTATAGACACATAATCTTTGATTTAGAGAAAACAAAATATGCTCTATTTATGTATAATTAATATAATTAACCTATATAAGTACGCATTCACTGTGTATTCATACACAGTTTCCACTCAATATTTCTTTATTTTATTCTTCTTTAACATGGTATCTAGAGCCTCACAGAATGATCTTGAGAGTTGTGCCTACCCGATGGACTTACTATCCTCAAAAATAAATATTTGGCGAATTGTGTATAAATTCAGTTTGCTCCTCTTTTCATCTACCTTTTTTTGACAACCTCTGTTTTGACATATTTGATGATTTTCTTGGCCACTTTTGTCACCATCGGTGACTTTTTAGTCATCGTCCCCTGCCGTTGGTTGGTCCCACGTTGCTAGCAAGTTTTTTGGCGAGACCATCATAATCATGATCAGAATTTGCTGATCTATTTATTCGTAAAATTTACTGGCCCCATTTTTGTACTAGATTTATTGACACTTTCTTTGTCCCAGATGCACTAGCTCTGTCTATGTCCTGAATGCATTGGCCCTAACTGTGTGCTGAATGTATTGGTTTCGTCTCTGTTCTAAAAGTAGCAGACTTTGTTTCAAGTTTAAATAATTTGGGTCTCCAATATTATTGGTTTGAAGCTTCTAAATGTGGTTTCAAGAAAAACAGACCTTGGTTTACTTGCCATGAATTTTCTCTTTTGCTTATGATGATTCTAGCTATTTGGTTAAGATATTTTTTTCTAACATTTCTCTCAAACTCCTCCATCATTGTTGAGTTGCATTTCAAACTATTGTTGTTAAGTGGAGCTCAATTTTTTTTTATAACAGGATGAGAGCTTGGTAAGCTTCAACTGGAAGGGAAGTGTTGAAAATCAGAATATAATATTCTGATTAATAATTACAGTTTATAAACACAATTTTTTATTTAGAGGAAACAAAATATTTCTTTATTTATGTATAATTAATGTAATTAACCTATATAAATAAACATCTGTTGTGTATTTATACACAGTTTCAGCTCAATATTTCTCTGTTCTATTCTTCTTTAACAGCTACTATTATTATTGATGGGAATGAAATTGGGTATATTCTAAGTAGATGATTGGGAATGCTTAGTTTCCCCATGGCTTCTCTCCTTCCCTTTGTTTAATATTTAGAGCAATTGCATGATTACAGATGCCTTCTGCATAGATCCTAATCTTTATTTTGTAGGTTTGCAGGTACCGTCTAATTGAAGATGAGTTTAATTCTCCAAACCTACCCGAGTTACAGAAGTACCTAACTGATGAGGATTACAGGTGATGATTTTATAATTAACATTTCTGGGTGGTTTTCATATTAAGAATTAGTCTGTGGGAAAGGGTTTGTTTTGCTGAAAGCTAGTTTCCTGTTTGTGGCAGCATTACTGTGGGAATTTATATTTTGCTTCGTGCTGTTGATCGGTTTGCCGCTAATTACAACAGCTTCCCAGGACAGTTTGACAGGTAATGCTTTTTTTCACCATTGAGGGTCTAAATATTTTCTTGTTTTATAATGAGACTCATTATTCAGATTGTTTTTGCTTATACGGTAATTGTCTAGCAGTGCAATGGATGAGGATATACCTCGATTAAAGAGCACAGCAATTGGCCTACTAAATGACTTGGGATGCAATGGAGCCACTTTGGCTGAGGACCTTATCAATGAGATGTGTCGATTTGGTGCTGCAGAGCTTCATGCTGTTGCTGCTTTGGTTGGAGGAATTGCATCGCAGGAAGTGATCAAGGTTTGAAATTCTAGCTCGTCTTGAGTAGTTTTGCTTGCAAGCTTTTTATTGTCTTGGATTGTCTTGGGTTGTTTGCTTCTTAGCCTACGTTTTCAATAGGAAAATTTTACAGCCTCTTGTCTTGGTTCAATCACTTCTTTTTCATAAGCTCAAGTGACGATGGAAGTTAACATAACAGACTCCAAATACAAATTACCTGCTTAAAAAGAAGTCAACTAAACCTCACCTTTTGTTGTATTTTTCTTATCTTTTGCAATGATCCCTGCTTACCCCTAAGGCGTAGAGAGGGCCGGGGAGGTTTAAGTATAAAATTTCTAATTTGAACCTTTATGCATTAAACATAATAATCAAAATGGGCCCAATGTGAACGTGGTCCAGGTCTTGGCCAGGTATTAAGTATCCAGATTCAGATACAAACCCATTACCCATGTAACAGAATTAAGTCCTATCCTTATTCCTGCTCAATGTCCAATTCCTTGGACCCGAATCCATTGTTCTACCAATTACCCGTTCTCATATATAAATCCAAAGTGTTAGGTTTTTTTTTTTTAAAAAGAAAAAAAGAAGCAGCTTAACAGTTAAATTTTTTAGCAATAACATCGCAGTATAAGAAATTAGTAATAATTTTTTTTAAAAGCGCTGCATAAAAATTATGTGATGTGCATATGCCCAATATTAATAGCAGATAAATGTTTTGTTGGTATTATCAGAATTGAGGTGCGGTGCTGTGTGAGAGGTTGTTAAATAGTTAATAAACAACACATTTCAATATCGATATTGTATTGGTATGAGGGGATCGAGTCATGCCATAGAATATAGACTTGGGAATGAGGATATTGCTCACTAACTGGCTTGGAATGGTGTATATGAAGGTGAATATGCATGCTATTGAAAATAATTATAGAGAAAATGGGGGTGTAGAAGCAGGGAGACAATGTAAAAGGACTTTAAGTTGAAGCATAAATTACATTTATCCTAGACCCGTGTTTATACTGTAGGCTAGATCACACTATAGTATGACCAGGGAAAGTTGTCCTCAATAGTTAACATATGCACTGAACAATAGATATAATTACCTTAATGTGGTCTGGAATTAGCATTGAACATTGGCATGGAAGCATCGAATAGTAATCGAGGCCCTTGTCCTCTGTATGATAATGGAATTTTGTAGTTTCTGGTAGCCATACTACTAGCCAAGTTGTCTTTAAATGAATGTTGCCAACAAAGGAAATTCATTTTCTGTCCTACGTAATAATAGAGGATGAGTTGGGAATCACATTACTTGTGTTCCACTTTAATGTATTTGAGTTGGGAGTCACATTATTTATGTTCCTCGCAGCTCATAACAAGGCAGTTTGTACCAATGACTGGAACCTACATATTCAACGGCATTGATCACAAGTCACAGCTATTGTCACTGTAACTGCTTGAACCATGGTAATACTTGATATACTCACTGGTTTTTACTCTGGTACTATTTTAGTTCTCACATTTTTTAATGGTGCTGATATAGATTTCTATTGGAAGATTCAAGGGTTTGATGGAGCGAACAATCGTCTATTGTGGCTTCTTTAATCTTGATGTACACAACCGAGGCATTTTTGCTCGTTAGGTGGACAAAGTGGATTCTTGATTTATACACAAATTTTGTAACTACGGATATGGATGTCAGACAGAAACAACATTAAGAGAAAAAGAGATTTATTTGCAAAATTGAAGAGTCCGCCTAATTTAATGAATTATACGTTTATATGTAATGTAAAGTCTCTTTATTTGCAGCGGTAAACATAATTGCAGGGAAATCGCATTATCGTGCACAATACGAACTAAAACTTTATATTGTCCTTCTAAACATTGAAGCCTTTCTTTAATCATTTGTTCTAAAAAGAATATAATAAGACCAAAATGTTTTAGCCGAATGGTACGACTTGGAATGGGTAGGCAAGGTGCTTCTTTCTCTTGGAATTTGCCTCTGGTTCTTAGAATTATGCTTGAAAAACATAAGTCACCGTTGTTGCTTATGTAAATTCATGATTGAATAATTAGAGCATGCGCAAAAACGTTCTTGAAAGCTAATTGTAATTTTGTTACAAAAATACTAAGGAATTCTCAAATAGCAAAATTAACAAAAAATGAGATTAACGTGTTTATATAGTTTTTATTGAGAGGAAGCTGAGAATCCAACAGATTTTGATGGCATTGAAGTACCAAATATGCAGGTGACTTGTAATTTCTGCAGGATTACTCTCAACTGGTAATAGACGATTGTAATTTCTACAGGTTACTTGTAATTTCTGCAGGGGATCTTGTCAGGATTGTATACACTGAACTCGCCGAAGTCCCTTCGTCCACTGGCAGAAATAGTGTCCAAAATCAAAGCCTCGAGGAAAGGGATGAAAATTTAGTTGCCATACTCAATTGAATTACAAGTGGACTACAAATAGATCATACAGAGACTAACTATCTAATGGGCAGTTAAACGAGCATTAAAAGATTTCTTTTTTTTAATAACTATCTATCAATCCGTATCTATGTAACTTTTTTTAATTATTTCACAATCAATAACTTTAAATAAAATTTAAATTTTATCAATTCAAATATTAAATTATAACTTTATATTATTTTAATTATTTTTAAATTTTTAAAAATTATATATTATTCATTTTATTTACATAAATAAATTATCAAATAATTTTAAATTAATATAAAATTTTATAATATATAATCTGAATAAAATTTCAATCTAACATTGAGTTTTGGACGGAGACAATACTAAATAACATCAATTATCTTAGAAACTGGACAAAGTTAAAAGTAAAATAATAAAATGATAAAATATGTTTTCAATCCTTATATTAGTGAAACTTCATTTTAATCCTTAATTTTTACAAAATATAATTATTTTCATCCATTCTCATGGTAAAAACTGAACAAAATAATCATTTTTCTAAAATTTAAAGATCAAATTAATCAAATTAAAATACAGACACTAATATTAATTTTTACAGAAAACACATTGATTAAAAACATATTTTATCCTAAACAAAATGACTGAATGTAAATGCAAGATTTTAAAAGCGAACAATTTTCGCGATCTATGACGTATGAACAGAATAATAATCTCTTTTGCATGAACTTTAAAATAACTTTATATTTCTAGACTCAAATTGTTCAAAAGGAGTATTATTTATATTCTTTCAGTTTGTTAAGGGCAAGGATTATTTATTTATGTTCATGTAACCCCTAGATTTGATTAAAATATGCCTCAAAAAGTATGTATATATTGAATATATGAATAGATGCTTATTGAGCATAAATAATGGCACAAGGGTGAAAACTTGCGATTAGAAAGGTAGAACAAATAATCATGGCATACCTGTGTTTTACATCCCAACCACCAGGAAGAAAACGTGGATTTACAGCGTCCACAAATACTTGTCTCCATCTTTGACAAAACTCTCGAATGCCATCTTCACCGTACTCCTTCAGTAAATGTTCTACAACTTGTTTCCCATGTGGTCCATGTCCCAAGAGAGATAGTTTTGAATTATGTTCGGCAAGTGTCGATTTTTCATCATTGGGGGCACAGGACAAGTCACCAAGTCCATTTGCTTGCCTTCTGCTCAGACAGCTATTATCAACATTTACAGCAGACTCACTGCTTTCATTGTAATCTGTAGTTTCAACTGTGATCGTATTTCTGTACAAAGTTTCAGAGACAGCTCCATTAACCGTAATATCAGAAGCTAAAGTCGAGTTTCCAAAATTATCTTTTATCATCAAATGTTCTCTATCTACTACACTCGTTTCTTCATTTCTATACGAGCCATCATGAGCATCCACTTTCAATGTGTCCTTGTCAACATTACTCATTCCGGCTGTGCAACCAGCATGATTATCCTGTTTTGGCACTGTAGCAGTACTCCCTGTGGAATATCTGAAAGATAACCCTATCTTCTTCTCGTATCGTCTTCTCTCATGAGGAGTCAGGCCAACTTGCAATGCTCTTTCTAGATCTTCGTCAGATATCTCCCTTCCTCCATAATATCTCTTTATAATCTGCAAGTAAATTAACAAGTAACGTGATAAACAGAAACTCCTGTAGTTGATGAAGCTCTTCAATAACAAAAACGAACAATGATAATCACTGTAGAAGTACAATTCAGAACACATATTTTATATTTAAATTGCATCTAATCTATCTTTAAAGGATTCCTTAAACAGAACAATTCTCACTTGGCTATCTAACTACATTTAGTTCAAACTATCGAATTGAATATCATTAGGGGGGGGCACTACAACAGCTACGTGTCAGTGCAACCAATAACAGACAGAAATACAATCAAACCTCAGTCAGTTCTTCACGGCGATTGAGAGGCATTCTTGGTCCATAGCGCAGAAGAGCCATAGCAGCTGTTCGCAACTGTAATGGAGATACGCCACTCTCTTCAATCGGTTTTTCAGTCTTTTGACCTGGATGAACTACCCTCCGAAGGTAGAGAGGAATCCCAAATTCAACAGCTATTTTTCTCTTGTACTTTTCTGCAGCAGCATGTGCAACTTCGTGGCAATCCACACAAAGTAGGACAATGTCATGAGAACGATGGCTTTTCAAATGCTCAGGGAAATGTATTCTGTAACAAGATGGGATTATCTGATACCGTAAGTAGTGATTTCCTTCACCACACCCAACACATATATTTTTCTTACTCTGGATATAAAAATCATTGCCTTCGTCCTCTGGACGGCCTTTGGGTTCAAAAAGAAGCATTATAGCGGGGGGTTCCTCGTCCATTAGTTTTGCAAGATCCCGATTAAGGTACCTGGAAATTTGAAAATTAATCAGAGAGAAACTAACAGAACTTTTTAGTCTTTTACAAATATAATGAAATTAAGTGAAAGTGCACAAACCATTTAAGCTTCTTCTCATCACAATAACAAAGCAGCCTCCCATCATTAGCATATATCCGGCAATTGTAATAAACAGGAGATTTACAAGAGAATTTTTTAACAAACAAATCTCGAGAAGCCTTCCGAGAATATTTTTTAGAATTTTTCGGGCCCAGTTGTTTATGGGCTAAAGTAGGTCTTAGGTTACTGTTTACCAACAAGGCATAATTAAATATAGAAAGTGGACAACTCCCATTTTCACCTAGACACTTTTGAAGAATCACTGAATAAATATCGTCATCATTAACCAACTTGTTTGCAAGCAGATGATAGATATCACTCAAGTGACTGCAAACAACAGGTGATGGGGAAGGGAAGAAAGAGTTAACACCCATTTCCATATTGATATCAGCCTGGGCTATGGTGTTGTAAATTTCAGAGTGACTTGCTGAAGACTGACTTGCCAAAGCAACAATTGCCTGGTCTGACAGTACATATTTTAAGCTCTCATCATGAATCCGAGCCTGAAAGTATGAACATGCCACAGAATAATCAACTCATGTTATTAAAATATAATTTTCTGACACCAAATAGAATATTTTCAGCACTACGTCAAAATTTGTACAGAAAGCAAAAGAATCTTCACTCATAAATTTATGTCAATTTAACTCTAAGTACATGCTTGGAAACACTTTTCTGGGAAGATAATACTTTTTCCCCCAAAAAAAAACACTCAAAAAGCTAGAAAAAAAAAAGTGATTATTTCTCCAAAATAGGTTAAACCAAACATACGATTTGTTATGTAGATTTATTTTAGGGATAAATTATGGCAAAAATGAACTTAAACCTAAATATTTTTATTGCTAAATAACTTGAAAAATTATCGAGCCAATTAATAACTGAACAAATGTCAAGTATTTTCAATCATAATAAATTTCAAGATATCAAAAAAGCAATCCTCAATGTATTCTTTTTCTTAGTCCATTATTACTGAGGTTTATTTTGTCAGACAGTATGAAAAGATGTTACAATAATTTGAAAAAGTATGATGAGATCTCTCAAATGACTATGAACACAGCATGAATTTATATGTTCCATCTCATAATTTGCAGACTAATGCAGTCTTTAAACTCAAGGAAGTGAAGAAAGACTGATATTCACAGTAATAATTATAAAACTGTTCTTAAATAGTAGCTAAATTTAAGGAGCCTTTATATATTATAACTCACCATCAGATCTCTCCATGCACACAATTGCCTTACAATATTCTGAATCAACAATCAAAAGATTGCATCAGAACAATATGTCCAATTGGACTACTTGGAATACTTCAAATCTGTATAGGAAGCAGCAAACCTGGGTTTCATTTGAAATATCATGACTGCTCATTTGACGCGAAAATAATGATAATGCAGAAGATTCTCCAGGATATGCTTCAATCTCCTTTGTGAAAAGTTGTAAGCAAATCATGTTTGAACGCCGACTAGCCTCAAGAACAAAATGGAACTTGTCATCGGAACAAGAGTTTTCTGACACAATAAATTCAGAACTTAGACCCAATAACATTAACATAGCAAGGTCCTAAGAAGTTGCTGAGTTGAGGAGTGACAAATATAAAAACTTATTTCTTCAGGTACATCAAAGTTATCTTGTTAAAATGACAAATGCTTAGGACCATACCATAATTATTGATTGCAGATCTTGCACATCTCAGGTATAAAATAATCTGTTTATTTTCAAACCCATGTTTTTTGGGGCATGGGGAAAATATGGAGGGCAAAGAGCTTGATGAGGTAGATTTTCAAAGTTTCAGTTTCCTTAATAAAATACTTACGATTTATCACAGAATTTTTTTTATTTCTATCTTTGCGCTCTTTCCTCACACTATGAGACAAGAATGAATACCATTGTCCAGTAGTTTGAGTTCATTGATCAGACAATTTGCAATATACAACAGATAGTGTGCATCTGTTCGGGCATAATGTACCATTTCTGTAGAGAGAGGGCGCTGTCTCCAGTCTTCAAGCTACAATTAAGCATATAAAATAAATCAGTTCTGGACACTAACTTAAAAACATTCCAAACACAAAATAGCATTGTCTTTTTTCTAACATTTTAGCACATGAAAGAGAAAAGGTTTGTGTTAGGTAGCCCCATTAGTATTCAAGTACAATATGTTAGTTAGTCACCTATTAGTTGGTTACATTAGTTAGTTAGGTAGGTAAGATAGTTGAACAGGGCATGTTGCCTATGTATAAGAGGGAAGGTGGAGCAAGAGATCATCTTGTATTTTTTTTTTTTTTTTTGAGAGAATTGGGGCCTTGGGGCATTGATAAGCGCAGACGCTCAAAGTACTGCTGTGTTCTATCTTATAATTGGGGTTTGTCCCAAATTCTTAATAAGATACCAGGTTTCTATCAGTTTGCGAGTACTTTTTTTTTTGTGCACATCATCAATAACCAACGTAACAAGATTTTAAATGATTCGTTGCCGAAGTAATTGTTGGTACAATATGATTCATTGTTCAGATGGCTGCTTCTGAAACAGTAGAAAAGGGAGCTTTTTAAATGTATGATTCAGGAAATCTCTTCTAACCTGTAGGAGCAACCTCAATTCCAATTTAAACGATGACCACTAAAATGTCAGAATAGATATATTATCTGAACTACACCACTTTCATCTGCCCTCAAGCTTGTGAAAAAGAATTCATTATTCAAGTTTCAGGCTAAATTCTTTTTAACACACCTCTAATGATTTCTCTGTTTTAATTCAACAAGGTCTGGCATAAGTTCATCATTCAAGCAACATTCAATTATTGTTTTTTCCCAACACATTTGTAACAGTTCGCCATTTCACTTAAATAAATTTTAGTCTTAATCTCAACTGCTAGGGGTCAAACTCCTTTACAAATTTAAATTGTAATCCTACATACAAATGAAAATTATAATTGAGGTTTACCCAACAAAATAAGTGAAAGAGTAATTAGAAAGAATGTTACAAAAACTTTATAAAAGAGAAATAGTGCCCTGAACGGGAGAGTATTTCTCCCGTTTTAGATAAGACTCAAGAAGTCTACCATTCATTGGGAATAGCTAATAGAATGCCAGAACTTTATAATTTGTTTTATAATGCTCAAATTCATTCTAGGCTGAACTCTACCACATGAACAAATGAAAACTTTAGGCATTACATTTTACTTAAATATTATCCATGCTAACAGTAAGTACAAAATACTTAAGACCACAATTTTGTTGAAGACAATCAATGAACTCATTCAACTAAGGATCAGGTATGATCAGGTCAAACCTGTAATAATTTATTTGTTGTCACACCACAGTAAGTTTCAAGCAAATAAGCAAGTGATTTCTGTGGTTTTGACAGCACTTCACATGCCTGCAGTACACGAACAACACACTGATTTAAAAAAATAAAGTTATTGCCAGTCAATTGTAAAAGGCAACATGTATAGGCAGCTCACCTTTGAAGTATCAAATAGATTAACAACGTATATGTGGAAGTCCCTCTGTAGCCAGACTACATCATTGTCAGCCCCATGGAACACCTATCCACAATTTTCCATTGAAAGGTAAAAAACTGTAATAAATAGACTTGGATGACAAAAGGAAAAAACAATCAACAAAAATATTATTCAATAGAAAATATGCTTTTATCCCAAATAAAATCTATCTATTTAAAATATTTTGAATTATTCTACCAATATATCATGCATTTTTTTAAAAAATAAAAAAATAAAAGGTTTGAAATCGAAATTGAAGTAGTTAATATCAGTGCAAACTGTAAACATCCCCTCCTCCCAAATTTCTAAATCCTATTTAAACTGTTTACAAATATGATACCGATAACTTACATACTTTACAAATTGAAGGATTGGCAAAAACTGGGCAAAGAATGCCCATAAAATCATGCAAGGCAATTGTGTCAACCAAATAATCCTTCTCCGGTGTAGAAATCTGCTTCATATAAAAAAAAGATAAATGTATCAACAAACTCATCAAAATATAAACTGCTGACACAACGCAATTAGAGAGAAGGAGTTAAAAACTGCACAAACTTACCTGAACTAATGCTGTAAAGCCTAGAAAAGATCGTAAGCGATGTTGTTCCGTGTCCACAGCAAAGAACCTCTGTTTGCTCAACACACCAACTAGTTCCTTTAACTGCATCTCGGAATGAACCCAAACACATGCATCCTTCATTTCCAAGTTCAGGATCGCAGTTCCAAATTCAATTTCCGGCTGAGGATTTTTCAATAATGCCATAATCTCCGCCTCATATGGATGCAAATTCGAAGCATTCGCTGCAAGAAAACAACTAAACTAGCTTCATCTTCATAACCTTAATACACAACTCAATGTAGATAAAGAATCCAAAAGAAACTTAAATAACGAATATCTACCTTTCAGCATTTTATGCAAATTTTGTTAAAGAAACCTATAAAATGAAAACTCATCAAATTTAACCTTCCTCCAACCTCAATCCATTCCCCTATCTCAAAATTTCCGAAAAAGTATCACCAAATTCCACTAAGCTACTTCAATTTCCTAACCTTATGCAAAAATAAATAAAAATCGCACGCACACGCAAACAAACAAAACTTCGAATAATCGAAAGCATGCGAAAACGCGAAAGCAACAGTTATTGCGTCTTTCCTATAGTTAGTGCGACTAAGGATCACGATCCAGTACGTGAAATTTTATATTTTCCATCGGTTTCTCAGTAACCAAACGCATAAACGAGTACGGAGTGTGAAATGTACCGTCGTTGCTAGGGTGCTTGAACGGAGCGTAGGAGTTATCCGCTAAGACGCGCTTAAACGCGCTCTTTGGTTTCTGTTCGGAATGTAAGTAGCACGAACTAGAAGGCGATTTGTGATGCTTGCGCCTTCGCGCGGCGAGGAAGACGGAGATGATAGATGCGGCGGCGGTAAATGTGGCGACGGTGAATGCCACGCGCATCTTGTGAGCGTTGGTCATTTTCTTCTTCGATGAGTTTCAGTTTGGGTTTTATGCTGATGGCACGGTGGAGGCGGTGACCGCTCATGCTCGCGGCGGCGGAGTTTGATTTAAGCAAGTGCTTTTTGCTTAGCTTACGTGGCACATTCAAAAGTTGACACTTAACGCTTGTTTAATGGAATTGGGCCTTCAAGGGTAAAAGCCCAATTTGGACTATGTTATTGTTGTGGGGTGAGCTTAGTCTTGAAAGCAATCCCGTTCCTTGTTTATATTATAAATAACGAGTTTGATTATGAGATTATCTATCAATAGTGTCATATCTTGTTAGTACGTGGCTCTAGTTCATAGCATGTTTGATTCAAAGTTATTGTTAAATTTGAACTTCATCTGCTTGTGAAAAGAAATTGTTGAGATTGACCATAAACCGAATTTGAAGTTTGCTTGAAGCATAGACTGTCGCATTAATAACTAGCTTAAAACTTGAGTCCTTACTAAACATTATTTTAAGTTTAATGTATCTTCTTGTCAACTTCTCAGAAGTTATAATGAATCTTCCTGATATGATATGCTAGATCTTGTGAAATGGAGCTAAAGTACTGTCAAACTTTTTTTTGAAGACGACAAAGAACATATACATTGATAGGTATAAGAAAGATTTCAAAAGAAGACAGCAGCAGAGTTACCAAAGAAAAGCAACCAAAAAGAATGCTACTTTCCCACGTAACTATGCATTGGCAAAAAATAGATCCATGAAGATTCAAGAACAATAAAAACCACTGGCATATCACATAGCCACCCAAACCATGTACATAACAGCCACCCCTTTCAGCTAAATCTTCTACTTTAATCAGTGAAACAAATGTCAGGATTACTAAAGCATTGATTGGCTGAGTAACCAGACGACTTAAAGAATGTTGACGACCATGACCAAGCACAGAAAATGCTCTTATGAAAAATTAACTCATAATTCACTCTGCCCGAGTTGAAAACACATTCATTTCTACACAGCCAAATGTTCCACACCACCGCAACCCATAAAATCCACCATTTTACTCTACCCATTTTTGAAGCTAAAATTGAACCATGTTGCCAGAAATGCATCCTGGGATGTCGAGGGAACACAGATAATTCGTGCAACCAAGAACTGCATCGTTTCCAAACTGCATCAATGCTGATACAAGAAAACAAAACATGACCAAAATTTTCCTCTACTTCATTGCAGAAAGGACAGTTGAAATCATTATCTTCTATGGAAACATTTCTTAGCCTAAGATTATCTTTAATGGCTAATCTGTTGCTCATAACCTTCCATAGCAAGATCTTCACTTTCGGTGGGACTTTAAGCTTCCAAGTAAGCATCACGGTTTCATCCTTCTCCCCTCCCATTCTTGTTTCATATAAAGCTGCATAAGTGGATGCTGTAGAGAATACTCCATCCTTTGCCCGAAGTCAAACCCAATTATCATTAACCTCCTTTTTAATCATTGCACTGTCCAAAACTGCATAAAATTTCTCCAGAGCCTTCCTTTCCCATTCGAACCATCCACGACGCCTATTGAAATTCCATGACCACTGA
The DNA here is from genome assembly GCA_026544285.1 of Pachyrhizus erosus. Classification (NCBI taxonomy): domain Eukaryota; kingdom Viridiplantae; phylum Streptophyta; class Magnoliopsida; order Fabales; family Fabaceae; genus Pachyrhizus; species Pachyrhizus erosus. The sequence continues at coordinate 26,843 of JAMLFT010001654.1, forward strand.
TCATGTTGCCAGGTCCCAGCATTCTGCATCGAACTTTGTTGCTGCATTGAATTCATAAACAGTCTTGGAAATGAGGTCGCCAAAGTTTCATCACCTATCCAGCTATCTAGCCAAAATTTGATCCTTCTTCCGTCACCCACCTTCCACTTAATAAGTTTATCAAACCATCTTAAAGTGTTTGTTCCACCACATATACTACAAAAATCCCTCCCCCATATGGATGAAGATTTGTCAAGACTTTCATTCATCAAACCTCCCCCATATTTAGACCTCAAAATATCCCCTCATAATGTATTCTCACCAAGGAAAATATGTCACTTACATTTGGATAAGAGTGCTTCATTAAAAAAGGCTAAATTCCTAATACCCAAACCTTCATGACTTTTATGTCTAAAAATTCTTTCCCAACTTTCCCACTGAATTTTCTTTTTACCTTCCTCACAATCCCACAAAAACTCTTTGTATTTTCCCTAATTTTCTAGCAACTTCCATAGATAATTTGAAAAAAGATAAATAAAACAAAGGTAAGGAGACTAACACCGATTTAATAAGACATACCCTACCTGCAAAAGAAAACATCCTATGTTTTCATGATGTCAATTTTGATAAAAACTTCCTAATGATATGTGTTAGTATATATTTTGCAATTGACAAAATATATACTAACACATATCATTAGGAAAAAGGCATACCAAGGTAGGTAGGTAAAAGGCATTGATAAAATTTTGCAATTCAATAAGTTAGTATATATTGTCATTACTTGTTCTTCCAGCCCAAAAGCACCAAACCCACTTTTGTAGAAATTTACCTTCAACCTGGATATCATCTCAAAGCATCTTAACACACACTCTTTACGATAATAACATTATTAAGAGAATTTTCTCCAATGAAAAGAGTATCATCCGCAAATTGCAATAAATTCATTTCTATAGTTTCCTTTGTCGGGCCACTAAGTTCTTCAACAATAATGGTAAACAAAAAAGGAGCCAAAGGATATCCTTGTCTCAAACCTCTCTTAATGTTGAATTCTTTTAATAAGCTCCCATTAACCAACATTGAAACAAAACTAGACTCCAAACATCTCCTTATCCAACAAATCCATTTTTCATCAAACCTCAATCTTTTAAACATATAGAATAGAACTTCCATGACACCGAATCATATGCCTTTTCATAATCCACCTTGAAGAGTAAATATTTTTTCTTTTTCTTCTTTGCATCATCAATCAATTCATTTGCCACCAAGATACCATGTAAAAGGCTTTGCCCTCCAATAAAAGCACTTTGTCTATAATCCACCACACTTTCAAGCATTTTCTTCAATCTCAACACTAAGATTTTTACCATAATTTTATACATACAACTCACCAAAAAGATCTGTCTAAAATGACTTAAATCTTGTGGATCCTCAATTTTAGGAATAAGATAAATAAATGAAGAATTAATATCTCTCAAAAAAATCTAACAAGCATGAAAATCATTAATAAATCTTTTGATATCCCCTTTCAATAAATCCCAAAACATCTTAATGAACTTGAAATTATCTGTTTGGCCCCGAACTTTTGGAGCTATCACACTCTCATATAACATTTTTAATTTCCAACTCCTCAAAGTTAGCAATTAACCCCTTTTTGTCTTCTTTTGAAATTTTCTTAAAGGCAACGCCATCCAACAAAGGTCTCTCCCAATGTTATTATTCAACCTTCTTTTTAAATAAAGACTTCACTTCTTATTTGACTTTTTTTTGTTCTTCTACCTACTCTTTTTTAACAAATCTCAACGCAAACTCTTACAAGTATGTCAAACTTGTAAGAGTTTGCGTTGAGATTTGTCAGTACATAAACGACCACTAACCCTTATTTTGATTGGTCAAGACATTACATCTCACAAGGTTAATTACGACTTATGACCTTTAACATATCCAAGATATTAAGATAATATATTTTTTTTTCCTGTTAATGTTTGACTTTACACTTTGTTGGAATTGGTTAAATTAAGGGAAATATATAGAGAGGAAGGATAATGAAAAGAAAGAAACATCTTCAATTGTTTCTTTTAAAGGAAATAAAGGAGATGTGAGGTCAACTTACCATTTAAATTTCTTGTGTTAGATGCATAACTTTTAGTTCAAATTAACTATAATTTGATAAATACAATACAATATTATTCTAAAAAATATATATATAAAATACACTGCATATTTTTTAATATTATAAAACAATATATTGCATCCAAAAATTATATTAGGCTAAATTAAAGTGAAAATTTTACTTTAAAAGATAAAATAAGTAATTGAGTTATTAAGAAGAAAATCACTATTTAATATTAAGTGCACATCTTTGTATATATAAAAGTAAGTGAGTCTAGGCTTGTTTGATCATTTTCTGTTTTCGTCTATTTTTATGATAAATTGGTAAAAATTTCATTATATTTTGTGTCATATTTATTTTATTCTTTTTTTTTCTAAAGGCATAATATTTTTAATTACATCTTAATTAATTGTTAATTTCTTCTATTTTAAATTTTTTCATGTAAAATAGTATAAATTTAAACGAATAATGTTTGTATTAATTATTAATTATCATCAAGTCTAAAAAATTATTATAATAAATTTTAAATTTTCTAATATATAATTGTCAATTTAAAAAATTATAATTT
>JAMLFT010001655.1:0-29476 GCA_026544285.1 Pachyrhizus erosus
TTTTTTTAATCTTCACATTCTAATAAAAAAATTCAAAAAACATTCTTTAAATTTAAAAAACTAAAAAAATTATCTAAGACTCAAAAATAAATAATCTAATTTAAGAAACTAAAATCATAATTCAACCTTTTAGAAAAACATAAACATATGCATAAATGTTTTAAAAATACTTATTTTTTAAGAAAAAAAAACTACTAACAAACTTCCTCTTTTGTAAATTGCTTGCTAATGGTGGTGCTAACTGTGCACTAACCACCCCATAAAAAAAATTACCCTCGTGATACGATATCGTTTTTTTTTTTTTTAATTTTTGAATGCATGTTTTTTCACTGGACACAGTGATCAAGCCTCCGAAAAGAGGAAGGAAGAAGCAGAGCTGCACATTCCAGTGCAGATCAAATTCCAACCCTTTCACCCTAAATCTCCATCTCATTTCTTCCCTTCCACCATGGCCGAATTCCTCGATCTGGAGTCCCAAGACGGCGTGCGCATGCCGTGGAACGTGATCCCGGGCACAAAGCAGGACGCCCTAAACGCTGTCGTTCCGGTCTCCGCAGTCTACACTCCCATAAAACACTTCCCCTCCATGCCCCTCCTCAACTACCCCCCTCTCCGCTGCCGCACGTGCCGCTCCATCCTCAACCCCTTCTGCATCGTCGATTTCGCCGCCAAGATCTGGATCTGCCCCTTCTGCTTCCAGCGTAACCACTTCCCCCCTCACTACTCTTCCATCTCCGACGAATCCCTCCCCGCGGAGCTCTTCCCTAACTACACCACTGTCGAGTACAACTCCGACCTCTCCTCCGCCCCCTCCCCTGCCGTTCCCCCCGTTTTCCTCTTCGTCGTCGACACGTGCGTCATCGAGGAGGAGATCGGGTTCCTGCGCTCCGCGCTCGCGCAGGCCGTGGAGCTTTTGCCGGAGAATTCGCTCGTTGGACTCATCACTTTCGGGACTTTTGTTCACGTTCATGAATTAGGGTTCGGTGCTGTGCCGAAGACGTACGTTTTCAAGGGATCTAAGGATGTTTCCAAGGACCAGCTGCTCGAGCAGATGAGCTTCTTCGTGAAGAAGCCACGCCCGGCGGTTGGGGTTGTTGCCGGCACGCGGGACGGGCTCTCCGCGGAGAGTATTTCGCGGTTCCTCGTGCCGGCGTCGGAGTGCGAGTTCACTCTCAATTCGGTAATGGTTGTTGATTTGGTGTGTGTTTGGTGTTGATTTGTGCGTTAATTTAATTTGTGTGTGCACACGTGTGCTGCTGTCGATTTGGTGATGCTTGTTGAATGTGTGTGTGTAGCAGTGGAATGAAACGGATTTGGACTGTATATGTTTGGTGTTGATACGTGTGTCTGCACGCCTGTTCGGTAATGCTACTCCGGAATGAATATGGACTGTATGTGTTTAGTGTTAATTTGTGGGTGCACAAGTAGGCTACTCTCGATTTGGTGATGTTTGTTGAGTGAATGTGCGTAGCAGTGGGATGGAATGAATTTGGACTGTATATGTTTGGTGTTAATATGTGTGTGTCTGCATGTGCAATTCACTCTCAAATTGGTAATGTTGTGTCGTTGTAGAGGAATTTAGTGAATTTGGAGTGTGTTTGACAGGGTTTTAAATTGCGGTTGCTGTTCTGTTATGATGATTGGTGTTGTGTGAAATTGTAAACGGATGCGACTGATGAGGCTGCAATTTCAGTCATGATATGAATGCAGACTCCAAAAACCTTATTGTTGTGGTATTTGGTGTTAACTTGTGTGTGCACACTCCACTTTCAATTTGGGAATGTTTGTTGAGTGTCTCTTGTAGTAGAAAGACATGAATTTGGAGTGTTTAATTATATTCAGTGTTAATTTGTGTGCACGTGCTACACTCTAAATTCGGTGGTGTTTATGGATTTGGATTGTATTTGATGTTAATTTGTGTGTGCACTCTACTCTCAATTTGGTAGCGTTTGTTGAGGGTCTCTTTTAGTGGAGTGGAATGAATCTGAAGTGTATTTGGTGTTAATTTTTGTGTTGAGTGTTTCTTGTAGTGGAGTATTTGGAGTGTATTTCATGTTGATTTGTGTGTGGTTTGTTTCTGATCCGGTTTGGCAGGTATTGGAGGAACTGCAGAAGGATCCCTGGGCAGTGCCTGCAGATCAGAGGGCAGCTCGGTGCACCAGCACAGCACTGAGTATTGCGGCAAGTTTGTTGGGGGCGTGTGTCCCTGGCTCTGCTGCAAGAATAATGGCATTTATTGGGGGACCGGCTACTGAAGGACCTGCACCTGTAAGAGCTACTCATGAAACTTGTTTAGTTATATATAAGCTTGGCAATGTGCTATTTAATGTTGTGGTTCTATATATATGCAGCAATAGTTGAGTTTTATAATTAGTTAGTGTTCGGGTTTTATCTGGGTGAACTTTGGTGACTGTTGGAGTGATCAAGGGACTGTTAGGATGGGTGTGAAGGAGCCTTTTCAGCAACAAAATGCCAAGGGTTTTTATACCTTTAGTTTAGCCTTCGAATGTTCCATAAATACAAGATTGATCTATTGTTAGTCTTAGACTCTTCTGTCCATGTCTGTATTATAGAATTAATTCTCTTGTCCATATGCTCAAAATGTGACACTGTTTGGCCTGTGTTTGATTTAACTTCTTGGATCCATGTCTACAAAAAAAATCTTGTCCAATTTGTAACAATAACATAGAAACTGCTATGATATGCTTCAAAATTGACGTGCATCAGGGGCTTCTAACACCCAATCAAACAGACGGCTAATCAAAATGAAAAGACTGGGGGAGAAAGTTATGTCCATTATGCCGTTGTGGTAAAGATTGGTTAATTTGTTGGGTAAGGTTGTTAGGTGGTCTTTTGTCAGTTAGATTATGAAGAACAGAAGGAAGCAGAGAAGGAACTACAAAGATTAGTCATTAAAGTGAATGGTGGAGATGTGTATAAGAAATGAACTGTTAAATATGATTTTATTTAAGTTTTGAATTTGACTTTTGTGTTGAGGTTAAGGGAAAGTTGTTTTGTTTTGGGCTTTAAAGTTTAGAATCTTCCTTTACATTTGGAAGTTCTTTTTAGATGAAGTTATCTAGTTTTATTTTATGATGGCAGTTGTAGCTCCATTTTAGTTCATCTTATGATTGTGGAGTATTCTGAACTGAGGTTTCTTGTATGGATTTTTCCTTTTTGTCTGTTCTTAGCCTTTTGGTTGCTTTTGGAGCATATCACACCCTCTGTTGTACTTTCCCCCCCTTCCTCTTTAGTGATTTCTCTTGACCTAAACACAATTTTTTTAATTTTGGATGCATTTGCTATGTTGGCATTTTCACACTGGCAAGTACAATGAATGTCTTCATTTTGAATGCCTGCATCATGGGAATGTATTTAACTACTTGATGTTCATTTTGTTGAGGTGGTGAAATGGAGTTGGAGTTGGTCACAGCAGAAAAATTTCCCCACAATCAAGTCTCACAATTTGTGCCATAGACAATAGGAGTTATTAATTTTGCTTTGAAGTTCATGACATGTTGGCCAAAATGAAATCCAAATGAAAGCTTAGTTTTCATACCAAATCAGATCTTGAATTCTAAATATTTGATATTGAGATATCTAATATTCTGGTCTGAAATTACCTGCATGCTAAATCCACCTACGGGTAATGTTATATTTATTGTTAGAGATGTGAAGAATGAATAAAACTATTAATGCACCTTCACTTAACAGCTTAAGCTTTTGTTAGAGTTGGTTCATGATATGGTATTGTAGTCTTTATGACTAAGTGGCTGACGTGTCATATGTGTGTCATACTAGTGTCTGTCTGACACCTGTTGGACACTCAGACGTGCCAAAATTAGCTCCTGTATATTTAATCCCTAGAAATATATAATAAAAACATAATTGTATGAATTAACATTGACTTCCGTATGAGTTGTCAGATCATGCTTTTGGGTTTTTATTTTTATTTTTTTTTCCTTCTCTAGATATCATGTGCAATAATGATTTCCATTTCACTTGATTATTAGATGACATTAAGCTAGTTCTCACTATATGAACTATTGTATACTGCAGATTGTATCCAAACAACTTTCTGAACCAATTCGCTCTCACAAGGATCTGGATAAAGATTCTGTGCCACATTACCATAAATGTGTGAAATTCTATGATGGACTTTCAAAGCAGCTTGTACATCAAGGTCATGTACTAGATCTTTTTGCTTGTGCTCTTGATCAGGTAATGTTTTTACTTTTATCAACTGACATTTTCTGGTTGGTACACATCATTTTGCTTGTTTATAAGTTGACCAATGTTTGTCTCTGTTTTCCAACTAAAGAACGTTTTCACTGTTAAGTTTTTGTCAAGCATAGAATATTTAAAGGACAGTCCAGCTTCCAAGTACATCCAGTGTAATCAAGAGTTTGTGATGATGGTTTAACTTGTAATTTACTTCTTCCCATTCTTGAACATGTTCAATTTTCCAAAGTGGTGTATGCAGAAATTTCTGCTGTATGTTGAACCTTCATGCTATAACCTCCTCGTATCTTTTATTCAATAATAATGGTTGGGTTAAAACCTTACTGAACTTGAAATATAAGTGTTGTGCTCAAACAAATGACCCAAATAGTAGCAAGAATTGCATGTTACATATAAATGTAGTCTTTTTACTTGTACTTCTACCAAAGCCATTAATGCTAGTACCAAGAATTGGTCAAAGGACCTAGGGCACATGTAGCATTCATTAAAAAGGGCAAGCAATGTATTTCACAAAGAAGCTGCAAAATATGTAAGAAAGATGGCTCTGAAATACTCCCTTTACTGCTGCAATCTTTTCATCTTTTGTTATTCTCCAGTCTTTAAAAATACTGATATCTATTCTATGCTATGAAAAGAAAAGATTCTGTGGAGATGACTTCAAACCAGTTCACTCATTTTATTGTTAGAATTAGAACTAGTAAACAAACAGATGTGAAACATCTGAGTAGAATGATTATGTTTTTTGCAAACTTATTTTCTTTCGGCCAAGTTGATTTTTCTTACCCTGATTTCTTTGTTTTTAGGAGGATTCCTGATCTTTGTTGCCTGAAATCTTCTCTTCTATCATTATTTGTTAAATTTTAATTTTATGGAAAAGAATTGTTTCAATCATTATTTTTAAATGATGCTTAAGTGGTGTTTGATATTTTGGGGCAATCCTGCCAATGAGCCAACAGTCTAATGCTTCTTACCATTAATTAGATTGTCCAAATTCATAATTCTTATAGTCTGAAATCCCTGGTTGATTTTATGGATAAAATAAAAAAGGGGATCATTTTGTTACTGTTAAATGAAAAGAAAATTCGAGGCATTTTGCTGAAACCGTGTCTGAATACATCATGAATGGGAGTATATATAGACTTATTGTATTAATTTCATATAAATAGAGAATATTTAGCTTCCTCTAAATCAGGGATTATATGTCTGTAAACAATATTTATTACAATGAAATTGGAATATTACATTATCATCTAGGAAGATTTCAAACTCAATAATATTTCTGAAACTTTGATTTTTAACCGTGTCAAACGGCATTGTGTGATCCGTGTAGCTGACTTCACCTAGTGAGATAAGGCTTTGTTGTTGTTGAAATCAGAATATTACATTCTGATTTTCAACAGTTAACTATGTATCTGATTTCATTTCTGGTGAAGTTGTGTGATGCCTAAGCTTTATAGTTTTAAGTGGTCTATATAGGCTGACAAATGTGTTATTCGTCAATTTCTATAAATGTTCATAGAAATTTCTGCTTGTGGTTGTTTTACTTTGTATAATTTTCATATATTAAAAAATATTAAATTTCTGCATAATACTTTATCCTCCAGGTTGGAATTGCTGAACTTAAAACTGCCGTTGAAAGAACTGGAGGCCTTGTTGTACTTGCTGAAAGTTTTGGCCATTCAGTGTTCAAGGATTCACTAAAGCGTGTTTTCCAATCGGGTGATTATGATTTGGGTTTATCTTCAAAGTAAGTCTTTGAAGATTTTAAATTTTTATTTTTTTTATCTGATAAATGGATCTTCCTGAGTTGTGTTTCTTGTTGGTGTAGTAAGGATATACATCAAATTATTATTGCTAGTTGAGCTACTATGTTAGCTAAATACTAAATAGTATTATTATAGTTACATTTGTGCTATTAGTGTACTAGTGTATAGTTGTGTGAAATTGGAAAAGAAGTTGATTCTTATTCAAATAATAAGTTTTAGAGTTAGGGAAGAAGTCAAAGAGAAATTGATAGAAATCCAGAGAAAAAAAAGATGGAAACTAGAGAGAGAACCAAAAGACCAGAACTCTATTGAAGAGCAGAACAGAAAATGGAGAATAAAATTCTCCCCAAGGGTTTTCCTTTCACAAAGGATCTCTGCTGTCATTTACACAATCTATCAAATTCATTGAATGTCCTCTCCCAATCTGATTTCTCCTATTTATAACCAATTTCTTCTAACTAACCAACTGACTGGTCCAGCTAACTAATCAACTAACTGTCTAACAGCTGTCCTTGTTCACTATCATTATATATCCTAACAGAAAAAGGACTGCTAAGCTAACTATAATAACATTGACTATATTATTGATGATGTAAAACAGTATCATGATTTCAGACTCCTATTGTACTAATACTTAGGTTAAGCACTAGTATTAGCCTCCAAGCAATCTAACAATTAAACTATTAATGCATATATCTTTTAATACTCTCCCTTAAGTTGAAGCTAGTTACAAAGTTTTGTAGAAACATGCTTTCTAACCAAAAGAAAACAGTGAAGGTGAAGGAGTTGATCTGCACTTTTAGCTGCACTGAACCCCTAAATATACTCTGGTGCTAACCAGCTATATATTCTGTTGCTAACCGGCATGTCCTATGGCTGCTGACTGCCTGACTTAATCAGCTCCATTCTTTTATGTATTGGAAAAACAAGGCTCTGACTGTAAATGCTACCATGAACACAGCCTTACTACAAATGTATACTATTCCAAGTTCTAACACATTAAACTCTTTTAACAGTTAGTATAGATGGTCCTGATTGTCATGGCTTCCTTTATATATTGACTTCTATTTCTTATTGAACTTCTATTTGCAGTGGAATATTTGAGATAAACTGCTCTAAGGACTTGAAAGTCCAAGGCATTATTGGCCCTTGTGCATCTCTTGAAAAGGTATGTTGAGAAGATCTCGTCTCTTTTCTGCTACTTATCCTGACAACATAGATGCTTATCTGCTTCTTCCTATCTGCAGAAAGGCCCATTATGCTCAGATGTTGTTATAGGTCAAGGGGGTACAAGTGCATGGAAGATGTGTGGCCTTGACAAATCCACATCACTGTGTCTATTTTTTGATGTCGTGAGGAAGGAAACTCCTGATGCAACAATTCAGTCCACAAGCAATCAATTTTACTTCCAATTCTTGACTTAGTATGAAACCCATCTTAATCCTCCTTTGAGTAATGTTTTGTCTGTTATGGTAATGTGCATGAAATATTTCTCACTCATCACAGATGTTTTGCTTCAGTTATCAGAATAACAGTGGGCAAATGAGATTACGGGTTACAACCCTTTCACGTAGATGGGTTGCTGGACCAGAAAGTATACAGGTAAGGTTTCATCTGCAACCTTTTCATTTACTAAAACAATTTGTTTGGAGTTTTCCAATTGCAAAAGTAATAAAAGTAGTTTGGGAATGATGCAGTGTACATTTTTCATTACATATAAAGATTAAGATGCAAAACAAGCGTTTTTCTTTGTTTACTTTTTCTACCACTACAGCTTCCTTGTTGGAAGCTCATTGGTTGTTTTGGGGAAATTGGTTGAGCTGATTGGTAAGTGGCAAGTCTAGAAGTTGGACTTGAAGGGAAGTTATGACAACTGGTGAATGGGTTAGAATTCTTTTCTTAAAGTATGTTGCTTCCTTGTATGATATGCAAACGGGCTGCTTTGCTCTTTTGAGCTGAAGCATTTGTCTTGTTCCTTCCTGTTGTGTTTGTAAATAGACTTATCATGATTCTCCTGTTTTCTAGTTATTTTTGTAGTGGATGGTTGGGAATATTTAACTGGAGCAGAGTTCTTAGGAAGTAGGGCTATCATATGGCAATCAGTTGTATTAATGCCATAATCTATCCTATAGTGGTGCAAAAAGTGTGGGTTATATTGTAATAGAAACTGGATTAGATTCAGATACCACACAGAAAGTGTTATGTATCTCCTCACCTGAAGGCGATATCAGATCAGTGGGGTCTATGAAGTATTCACAGATTTAGAATTCTCAGGACTGCATGAAAATACAGAAAGTCCAGGCAATCTGAGTAGGCTGTCCTTTCCAGTTCCTCACTAATTTCATGCCTTGCTTTTGATCTTCTTTTCTTATGATTCCCCTACTGCATGACCCTGACCTCATGCCATGCGAGCAGGTGGCTATTTACCACATTGTCAAAATGACTCTGGTGCGGCCCAGACTCGTACTCTGCTGAGTTCTGACTGTACAATTTAGTATCCGTTGGCTTCCTATGGACAAAAGGTGGGAAGATTCCAACTTTGTGACTATAGCTATTGGAATCCCACATCCCACGTTGACTAGAGGTACACTAAGTCCTCACCTAACAAGTTAGTTTTGTAGAATTGAGTTAGGTCCTAAGCCCAAATTCTATGATGGTATGAAAGATAATCTTAAATTTGTTATTAAGGAACTTGTATCTGTCTATGCTATAGATGTCTATTCATAGGTACGAGGAGGGGGTGTTGTTATTGGGCCACCTGTATTTGTCCACTTTCTAGATGTACAGTCCAGTCCTAAGCATGAGGGGTTGTGTTGAGATCTCACATCAACTAGAGGTATGACTTGGATAATCTCACCTTACAAGCTGGTTTTTGTTGGGTTGTGTTAGGTCCTAAGCCCAAATTTTAATAGTAGTATAATATGACTCATGAGTAACAAACTAACAATTGGGAGTTGTTTCTTTTATGGGAGGACATGGTCATTTCTCAATTAATGTTAGGAGGGTTGAGAAAAAGGATTACATTTCTGGAGAGTGTTTTTTTCACACTCAGCAACTCAGACATAAATATATAAGACTGATTACAAAAAGAGAGAGAGAGAAAGAAGAATTTACAGAGGAGAAAACCTAAAGTCTATTCTGTCAGAGTAGATACAACAAAAACAGCTTGTATAGCTGGCACTAAGTCAAATATATATAAGAAAAATCTAACATAATCTAACAACGAGTAATGGAGTTAGATTATTGGTGAAGTGATGGTCATCATTATGACTAATTTAGTTGTGTATTTGGGAAGCAGAGGTCACTTTCGAGGTATGATGATCCAGGTCCTGTATTTGCTAAGAATTTAACAGGTATTTTATTCAAAAATGGAAAGAGTTGGGTACAGATTGTTTGCATATTTTCATTAAGATTACTGAATAAATGCTTATGTAATACTGCTAACTATAATTGGGAAACCTTCAAGGGAAGAATGGCTTTCAGCTAGCTTCAATGGCTCAGAGGTGTGCAAGGTTTGGGATGGCTGATGATCTGATGGGTGTGAAAGTTTTATGAGACTTGGCATTCTTATTTATTATACCAAAATTGTTATACATTTTATTTGTTCAGTTTTTACTTTGCCTTTATAATTGAGAATGAATTGAGCTTAATTTAACCCCCAAAAGGGGTGAGGATTACCCAAGTCATTTTAAGGAGTACTATGGCCATATGCTACGATGTGGGATCTTAACACACCCTTGGATGCTGGGATTGGTAATTTGGAGCATGAAGTTTGTTGTTGGATTAGACATTTGTGGGTGGCCCATTATCAAGGCTGGATAAGTTTTGATACCATGCACAATTCCATGTTATAATTAATTGAGCTTTACTCTAAAAGCTAGCTTGAGATGCAGTGGGGGGTATTGCTCAAGCCATTCTAGGGTGGTACTCTGGCCATATACCTAGGCGATGTGGGGCCTTCAAAGTCTTATGTGTGATGATCAGTGCTTATGGTGGTTCAATGTTTCATGGGATGATTTTTAAAGTAATTTGAGTACCCTATTTCTTACTTGGTGTTATAACAAATTTATCATTTGTTTGTTATTCATTCATTGTTTGTTATTTTCTGAACATTTTCAGTGTTTCTATATCATTTATGTCTAAAATGTAGGATTTGGTTGCTGGATTTGACCAAGAAGCAGCTGCTATAGTCATGGCCCGCCAAGTCTCTTTCAAAATGGAAACAGAGGTTAGTGCCAGATGTTTTCTTCACTTTTGTTGTATCTGGATAAATGTATCAACCTGATGTGTGTGTGGAAGGGATCCACTTATTGCTGAAGCAAGTCATGAAAATTTACTTTGCTTTACAAGTTTTTGCAGAATAAAAATTTAATATATCTTATTGTTGAATTACGAGTTATTATCTTGATCATGTATATGAAATTTTTTATATATCATACATTCATAGAGGTGTTAGAGTTATGTAAATATTTTAATTGGTGATATTATGAGCCCAATCTAATTATGGTAAATTGGTAACTGTTATCCATTGTATTTATGTCTTGCATTATAAATAAAGTTCTCCAGTGCCTACTAAATTAGACACAAGGGTTCATTCAAAGTTTCTCTTGTTTTTAGTCTCTTTCGGCATGGTGCCTAGAGTTTGACAAGAGACAATCCTAATCCATGAATACTCATTATCCAGTAGACCCACTGTCCATTGGTGATTTTTTTTTTTTCTTCTGGAAATTGTATTCCTTGCCATGTGCCTCATTACAGCTGCACTATTTTCTCCTGTCCAGGAATTTTTCCAGCACTATTCCCTGATCTGACCACTTTTTCAATGACTTTTGTGGCCACCAACACTAGGGTCAACATTGTTGTCCCTGGGAGTTTTGTTGCCATTTGAGCTATGACATGCTTATATGTGCACTAGGCTGTGACTTTCTCCTCACTGCTTTGTCAGCCATGTCTGGTTGTGTGTAGGTCATTTTTTTCTGGCATGTGCTAATGCTGCCAGACTTGTCTCTGCTTGCTCGTCTGTGATTTGTGTTCACTTAATCTGTTTACCACCCTTTCTTTGCACTTTTGGGTTTGTTTTCTCTTTTCTGTTTGCTGATGCTGACCCATGGTGGGTTCTACTTCTACATCTGGTGATCCTCCTAAGGCTGAGCTGATTATTTTTACTAACTATAGTAGTGTTCTGTTTCTACTGATAAGTGGGATGGCTTCCCTGATACTTAGGCTTTTGAATTCAAGCTTTGTCTCAATGAGAAGGATTATTCTGACCACCTCACCATGAAGCCCGATTTTGTTGCAGAGGCTAATCACTCCAAGTGGACTAAGATCAATGGTTAACATTTTAGCATCATCAAATTCACTATTCATTCCTCTTCGATGCAGATTCTTTGTTCTCATGAGTCATGCATAATTGTTTGGGAGTGGCAAAGTTTTGCCAAAACCTCATGAGTATTATTGCCCCCTGATGACTTCATTCCTATGGTTGATTATTTAGGCAAAGTTCTGTGGCACTCCATGAGTTTATAAGATTTTGGGTTCTCCCACTGTGCCGCATTTGATTGTGGACGTGATTCTGCTCAGTTAATTTTTCTGCCTTGGTTATGAGTCACCTGGTGGATCATTCCCATTCCCAAGCCCAAAATCCTACAAGTTTATTCCCAGTGTCAGGGAAACAGTTAGAGGAGAGAGAAATAGGAAGTGAAATTGTTTGTTACAGGGCAGGGGGAATATTCAAGGGGTGCAAATATATTGTTTTCTGTTATGTGTATATGCATTGGGCTAGGGGATTTCCTCCATAGCTGGGAGCTTATGTTCTTATTTTACTCTGTGAACATGTTCAGTTTAATTCATTAATACTGTCTGCCTCTTACATAGGAATTGATCTTATCACTTAGTCTATCATAGCTGTGCCTGTGGTTAGTCTTGCAAACCAGGAAAATCAAGTCCAAGTTTGAAAATGCCTTCTCGAATAAGTGGATCCGCACCATCTGTGTAAATTAATTTACAGAAGTAAAATGCATTATAATTAATTACTGCATGTTATAGATATCACATACAGAAAAAGTATGGAGTCTTTTTTTTTTTTAAAATTATTCTGTTAATTGAAATTTCAAAGTCAAATTCTGCAAGAGGAAAAAAATATTCAACAACATTGTGTTTATCCAGCTAAAAACTACATTACCGCGTGAAAAGTGGCACGGGGTTTCCTTTTTATTTATCCTTTCATGAAAAATAATGAAGAACTATAGTGAATTGAAACCCATTATACTTTTTTGTATAGTTGAAAAATACATTGACATTAAGAATCAAGAGTCTCAGAAAAAATATTCTTTGCCACTTGATACACATGACACACCCATAGTGGTGAGAACTGGGAACCTGCTTGTCTCTTTCTCACTTA
Source organism: Pachyrhizus erosus (assembly GCA_026544285.1). Taxonomy (NCBI): domain Eukaryota; kingdom Viridiplantae; phylum Streptophyta; class Magnoliopsida; order Fabales; family Fabaceae; genus Pachyrhizus; species Pachyrhizus erosus. Next base: position 12,409 of record JAMLFT010001655.1, read on the forward strand.
TCTGCTTGATGTGGTCTTTTAATATTGTGACTGCTTGTAATGGTGTAATTCTGGAATCAGGCTGAATTTGATCCTATCAGATGGTTGGACAAGGCATTGATAAATTTATGTTCCCGGTTTGGGGAGTTTCAAAAAGACGCCCCATCTTCTTTCAGTTTGTCTCCTAGGTTGTCAATATTCCCACAATTTATGTTTCATTTACGACGCTCTCAGTTTGTTCAGGTATTTGTTTTGTAATGTCAGATTTTTACAAGTTTGGGATATTTGCTAGTGATATTTTGTACTTCAATGTTTACTTATTTTCCTTAATTATATTTATCACAGGTCTTTAATAACAGCCCAGATGAGACTGCTTACTTTAGAATGATACTGAACCGTGAAAATGTTGCTAATTCTGTTGTCATGGTTCAGCCATCATTGATTTCTTATTCATTCCATGCTGGTCCTGAACCAGCTCTTCTTGATGTTGCAACCATTGCAGCTGATAGGATCCTGCTTTTGGATTCATTTTTCACTGTTGTTATTTTTCATGGTTCAACCATTGCTCAGTGGCGTAAGGCTGGATATCATAATGAACCAGAACATCAGGTATTTTTTGGACATGTTATAGCTAATCTGAGAGTAGTTATTCTATTTAATTTTGGTCTGAGGTTTTTGTTGGAGAATATCAGTATCCAACTTAGAGTGACAATATATCACCAAGGTGTAAGAGTAGTCACAGGTGAAATTGTTTCAGTATTTTTGTTAATTTTAGTGTTTTGAACAAATTATTGTAGTTTATGGGCATTAATTGATCATATTGGTTTAAGATCAAACTCAATTAGGTGCTTGGGACTGCTGCTAAGTTTATATTTTCAGGTATAGGGCTATGTTTGCAGCTATTGCAAAGATATAATAAATCTGGCAGCTCCTTGGCTGCAGTTAGGCATCAGATGTATACTACTTGGACCTTATTTTATTTTCTGAGCTTTTGTCATTCATGTCTTAACTCTTGAATGGGAATTCCATGCTATGATTTGTGTCATAAGAACTTGATAATTGGAATTGGTCAGGCATCAGATATTTTATTTTCTGAGCTTGTCTTTCCCAGTTCTTTGTAAGCTTCTATCAGTGTTTTCTGGAGGTCATAATGTCTAGAACTGCACTGTGTCACCAATGCTCTTACCTTCTTATGGACAATATATTTTATTAAGTAACTATATTTTGCAGGCTTTTGCTCAATTGCTACGAGCTCCTCATGATGATGCAGATTTAATAATAAAGGAGAGATTTCCTGTACCTCGCCTGGTTGTTTGTGATCAGCATGGCTCTCAGGTTGCTCTCTATTCCTTTTTGCCATTGACCATCTGGTAAAACAATGCAGTAGAGTTGGCTTGCTTGCTACTGGTTGTTTTTTTGGTTTTTACATACTAATTACCCTTTTCATAGCATGTCTTCCCATATTTTTTTCCTCAATTTTTTCTTTTCATTTTCCTCTCTTTTTGTATTTCACTCAGCACTTCTATACATGCACACCAACTAAGAACTCCTAGTATCCTCAATTTTATTTTGTCTTTCTCCCTGAGAAATCAGATAATTGTTTTTAATAATTTATGCAGTTGTAAAAATAGGAATTATTATTTAAAGGATATATTAATGAGTGATCAATATTTCAACTAGATTGGGGGCACTGATTTAGCCATGTCATCCTTCCATTACTAATAGGGGTATTTTAAAGTTCGTGGTGGTAATTTGCCATGCTACAAATTGCATGAATATCACAAGAATATCTCAAGTTGTCACAATCTGAAATAACAATCTGACATGTTAGTTCAACTCTAAATTGTGCCAAAAACATATTAGGTTCATCCAACTAATGACATTTAATGTTTAAATATATATAAGCCAAGAAACATGTATTTCGCAACTGTGAATCTCAGCCCATGCAAATATATGCATTTCAAAATTTGCTATGCACTTTCTAGGTTCTGCATGGCATGGATTGATTGCTTTTAGTAATAGTCTTTGCATCCCTTTTAAAATTTTCTTAAGGTTAAGCAAAAGTCATTGGAACTGTGTGTGACTGGTAAGGGTTTATGCCTCAGTTACTAAGGCAAATGAATAAAGTTGCTATTTGTTATGATATTTGTCAGAATGTGTGAGGGATACATTAAGATTTATGGCTGAGGAATAACTTTTGATGCCATGGTTTTCTGTGATCCCCTTGTATGTGGTTAATGGTTTCTTTAAGATCGAATGCAAGGAAAAAAAGAAGGATAATTTACCTATCAGTTTCTTATTGAAGGCGCTCCCTAAACAAATTGTTTATACATGTTCAGAATAGTTCAATTATTTTGGTCATTGGTGAGCTTGGATAGTACATAGCTGTAATTTAATTGATGCGATCAAAATGCTTTGAACTGGCTTTATTATGCATATTAGTATTTTCCCGGTGTGGACTTTCTCCATTTGTTTTTGGTAATGTAAGATGTTTGGTGCCGTGTATTGATATCTATGTTAATCATGTGCAGGCTCGTTTTCTGCTAGCAAAGTTAAATCCTTCTGCCACTTATAACACTGAATCTTATCATCCCGGAGGAGATATAATCTTTACCGATGATGTTAGCTTTGAGGTCTTTTTGGATCACCTACAAAGATTAGTAGTTCAATAAAATTATAATGTGACTTTAGACTATGTAAAATTTTCCTTTGATTGCTGCTTGTACATTAATTTCATTTTAATATGCTATTATAATTTCCAATTTTGTGCAAAATGTTGTAATTATTTGGAGTCGTGCATTCTCAAATCAATGACATGAGAATTAAATCTATTTTCCTTTGTAGCTATTTATTCAGATGTAAAATTTTCCCTGGTGGCGAAAGGTTCTTCTATGCTATAGTCGGTAATTTTCCGGAATTATCTGGTGGTAACAACTAACATCGTCGGAAAAACCGAAAGTGTTGGGTTTTGCCAAATTCATTTTGCAGTTTTATAGAGGAAGTGTTGGGGTTAGAAACCGGTTAAAAAAGCTGTAGCTAATGGTTGAGATATATGTAGTGCATGATTAGTTCAAAATTGTAGTTACAAAATAAATTCAGTTACATGTACTATATGAACATTAAATATGAGAATTACATTTATGTAAAAAAGGTTATTTATTTAAATTATAATTTGTTCATATCAAAGAATTTAAAGAATGAGGTGGATATTATTATTCATATATCTTGACTCATGTTTTGAATTATGACTTATTTGTTATTCTCAAGAATAAAGCATAAGAAATTCAAAATCTCTTTTAAAGTACCGTCATAAGGTGGTGTTACATTTGATTTTGATGATTTAAACGCTATTTATTGTTCTTGTAGAAATTAATCATTAATGTCTTGTATGGTAGTTGCTGCATAGTAATATATTAGGCTTGTTCTCCTTAGTTTAAAATTTATTGGAACTTATCTCTCTTAGAAGGCTTGTCACCCTCAATTTACACCCACCAGCTGTGTCCAATTGTGATATCCATTACCAATATTGTTTTATACAAATATATGAAATGAGATAATCAATGTTTGAATTAGGAAGTTACTAATTGACCTAATTAAAAATATGAAAATTTTATATCTATCTTAAAAAAAATTCTAAAATGAATCATATAACAAATTAATATGATTTTATTATTTCATTTTTTAAGTTTAAATTTATTAACATTTAGCCATAAAATTATAAACTAATAAAATAAGTTCTAAACAAATAACAACTTATAAGTTTGAATGCGTGGAGCCATTTGTTAGTTACAACAACCACATTATCAACAAAAATATGATCTAATCTTTTGTAATTTGTTAGTTTCAACAGCCACATTAATAACAAAAATATGATTTAATCTTCTGTAGTTTGTTAGACAATTTCAATAGCCACATTATCAGCACTCCTCCTTGACTTTGGAATTGCAAACTCCAAGCTTTTGTTTCAAGTATTTAAATCTGCCTTTTGGAAGTGCTTTGGTCAGAATGTCAACACTTTGATTTTTTGTTTTGCAATATAGTAGCTTCACTTCTCCTTCCCTCTTAATCTCTCTTAGAAGAAAAAGCTTTATCTTGAAATGCTTAGTTTTTTCATGAAACACCATATCATTTTCAATTAAGATTGTAGCCTAATTGTCTACAAAAACCTGTGTGCTTTCTTCTTGTTACATATGCAAATTGTCTACAAAAAGCTTGATTCACAACAACAACAACAATTACATACTTTGCTTTTGTGTTTGATATAACTATTACATTTTTCTTTTTAGAACACCAAGAAAAAACTCTAGAACCAAAAGAAAAAAAGTAACTAGAGGTACTTCTCATGTCATCAACACAACCTTTCCAGTCACTATCATAGTATCCATGAAACTTAAAATTATAAGAATGAGAGTACATTATACCAAGCTCTAAAGTGTCTTTAATATATCTAACTACTCGTTTGGCAGCTTGAAAATGTACTTCACTAGCACAATGCATGAACTTTGAAAGTAAACTTACTACAAATAAAATGTTAGGTTTGGTTGTAGTAAGATACATTAAACAACCAATTAGGCTTCGGTAATTTTTTTCATCAACTTTATTAACTCCATCATCCTTGCTAAACTTCTCCTTTTGGTACATAAAAAATGTAGTGCTTTTGCGGTCCTTGTATGAAACTTTTTTAGTATTTCCCTTGCATACTTCTTTGACAAATGAAGATTTCACTAGGATCTTGTTTCACTTACATTCCCAAAAAATAACTCATCAAGCCAAGGTCCGTCATTTCAAGCACTTTGAGCATTTCAACTTTAAACTCCTTTATGAGCTTCTCATCACTTTTTGTCACAAGAAAATCATCAATATAGACAACAATAACGATTAAATTTGAATCTACCAACTTCACATATAATGCAACTTTGCTTGGACTTTTGACAAATTCAAGATTTTGAAGATGATCATTTATCATGTAGTACCAAGCCCTAGGAGCTTGTTTAAGACCATATAAAGCCTTTTTCAACTTGTAATCTTTCTCCTCCTCTCATTTGATTTGAAACCCTTTAGACTACTGTACATAAATCTCGTCCTACAAGTAGCCATTTAGAAAAGTAGATTTTACATCTAAATGATAAACTTTCCACCCTTGATATGCAACCAAGGCAAGTAGCATTCTAATTGTATCAAAGCATACAAATGGAGCAAACATTTTTGAAAAATCCACTCCAAACACCTGAGCATAGCCTTTCACCACCAACTTGGCCTTGTATTTATTTATAGAACCATTTGAATTAAGCTTGGTTTTATAAACCTATTTGACCCTTAAGGTTGCTTGTGTTGAGGTCTGTCCTCCAGTTCCCATGTGTCATTTTTTTCGATCATCTTCAACTCTTTCTTCATAATATTTATCCACTTTGCATCCTTTTGAGCTTTTTCATATTCTAAAGGTTCTAAGACAACTATATTACTCCTATGACAAATCTCAGATAAAGATCTTGTCCTCTGACAGGAATATCATCATCAAAGAATTGTGGGGTTTTTAGTAGTTGCTTGCTTATTAGCTCTTCTAAACTCCATTGTTGATCTTCCATGAATTTGACATCTCTACTCACAAGAATTTTTCCATTTTATGGTTGGAAAATTCTATAAGCTTTGGAAGTGTTGCTATATCCAATGAAAATTTCAAATTTTGCCTTCTTATTAAGTTTTTCCCTTTTAACCTATGGAACATAAGAGAAACAAAAACAACCAAAATGTTTTAGATTTTGCAAATTGGGCTTGTACCCAAACCAGCCTTCAAATGAGGTTATTTTTGTTAAGAACTATTGTTAGAAGCCTATTCAGCAAGAATACAATAGTGTTTGTAGCCTCTGCCCATAGCTTCTTTGGCAACTCCTTTTCATGTAGCATACTCCTTGTCATCTCCATAATGCTTCTATTTTTTCTCTAACTTGCACCATTTTGTCGTGGAGTGTAAGGTACGGTGAGTTGGTGTTCTATGCCAACTTCTTCACAAAATTTATCAAAGACATCATTTGTGTATTCCTTTCTATTGTCATACCTTATTTTTAGCAACATGCAACCACTTTGATTTTCCACCAATGCTTTATATTTCTAGAAAATATTAGCAACCTCAGTCTTGGATTTACAGAAATAAATCCAACAATATCTAGTATAATCATCAATAAATGTAATATAGTACTTATTACAATTTAAAGATGATACTTTTTGAGGTCCCCTAACATCTATATGTATTAGCTGCAACTTTTGAGTTGCTTTCCAAGTTGTTTGATAAAATGGTTTTTTGACTAGCTTACCATATTGACAAGCAACACAATCAACTAACTTGTCTTCAAGCATCAAGACACCTTGACCATGGCATGCTTTTGCATGTATAAGAGTCCAACAAGGTGGAAATGTCCAAGTCTTTTGTGCCATATTTTAGCATTAGTAATTATGCTTGAGAAAGCTATTTTGTCCTCCTCCATCAAGTTTAGAGCATAACTTTTGGCTCTCATTTTCACTATACATTTTTTTTCCTTTTAATTAATTAATAAAAGAAATAAAATGCAAATGAAATTGGGTTGAAATTTTAGGGGTGACACTAAAAATATAATGTTTACTCTATATGTGATCACAAAAACCTATAACGAGAAATTGTGATTATTAGAATTAATTCTGGTGTTGGTCGATTTTTAGACGACGATTGAAATAATAAAATCCTAATAAAAAGGAGTGTGAAATAAGAATAATTCTAAGATTCCAATCTTCATAAAACTTGAGAGGGTAAGGTATTATAAAACTAAGAACAAAGATACACATAAAATTTAATAAAGAGGAGAAGATTTTGTTTTTGCTTGCATGATGGATCCGTTGCAATGTGGCATTATGTGGATCTAGACACTATTGCAAGAGTGAACATGTAAATATGCGTGAGAGGCGAAATGATGAAATTGCAAGAATGAGAGTTATGCGAAATGTTTTAGTTGACAATTTTTATAAGTTCAAAGGAGCAAAATGATATCAAAATGACACTATGCACTAGGTAAGAGTGAAGGAGGCAATGACCTCGATTATGAAATGTTTATTACTTGAGGAGGTCCTTACTAGCGGGGAAGACTTACTACTAGAGGAGGAGCCGGAATAGCCAAAGCTAGAGCTAGAGATACTATTGGCCAAGCCAGAGGTGGTAGAGACAACACCTAACACAATCAAAGTGATAAAGAAAAGGACCCTAAGAAGGATTCTAATGAGTATCCCAATGAGACTTCTTCCTAAGGATCCATCTAGGAGACCTCCTAACTCTTTATACCCATTGACTTATAACATCATGGTGGATATGTAGATAGCACTAGAGATTATAGAGTATTGCTCTGAATCTAGGTTTCTCTTTTGATTGTAATTATTGGTAGACTTAGGATTCACATTTTTGCATGTATACTGTGATCTTGCATTTTTCACCATTTGTATTTTTGGTGCTTGGGGTAGGATGTGTATGATTTGTGGACATTTTATGTTATTTTGTTATTTGTCCATGTACACAGTACTTATATATATGTGGATGTACATTTAATAATTTTTTTTGCTTCTTATTTTTTTTTATATATAAATGTTGTTAAATTGTGAATTCATTTTATCCAGTGATGTTTAACTCATTTCTCAATATTTGACCTCTTATTGTTTCATGATAGCACATAAAAAGTTCTAAATTTATCGTAAAGATTTCCACCCATATTTTCTTAAGTCTTCAACATTTTTGAAAGACACATAATTAAATGAATTATGTTAAGGTTAATATAAAATAATTTCTATACATATTTTATAAATTAGATTGAGTGATATCAGAGTGTTACAAAGTTACATGTTTTACATACTAGACTTTAAGATGTTATATATTAAACTAGTATGGTAATCGATTACACAAGAAATCTAGTTGATTTGTGAAAAAAGAAATCATCGAATTAATTGATTATGTAATCAATTACTTTTTTGGTATAAATCTTAGATAGGGTTTCTAAGATTTTCTTTGAGTAGTGAGGACTACTTGTAAATTTTTTTAAGGGTTCAAGAAGAGGGAATTATTGATTAACTGTTTATGCATGTTGTGTGTAATACGTTTATCTATAGTGCTAGAAGGGTTTGACTAAGGTTGTCAAACTAGCACTAGATGTGGACCTAGTTTTGGCTGAACCAATATAAATCTTTGTGTCATTTTTTCTTTCTCCTAATATTTCTTTTATAACATTGGTTCATGATTTTAAAGATTTATTCAATAAGTTTTGTTACATGTGTTAAAGATTGAAATCTTTGAGAAAATCTTTCATTGTGAAATTATAAAACTCTTATTATTATTTTTTTTTTATAGAAAAAGGGACAATCTATTCAAGCCCTCTAGATTTTCTGGCCAGATTCTATAGTTAGCCATGTCAAAAGTTACAAGATCATCAAATTTTATCGATGAAATTTACAAATAGATAATTTTTTGAAATTAACACTTCATAAGTCTTAGAGTCCAAGGCCACAAAGCAACACATCAACAAGTCACAAGATCATCCAATTTCAAAGATAAAAATTCACACATAGATAATTGCTTGAAATTCATAGTTCACATGATTCAAAATCCAAGGCCATAAAACAACACATCAATAAGTCACAAGATCATCTAATTTCTTAGATAAAAATTCACACAAAGATAAATTGCCCAAAATTCACACTTCTTGAATCTTAGAGTTTAAGGCCACAAAATAGCACATCAAGATTTATACAATACGTTATGCCAAGAATTTAATTTGAAAAATAGCTAAGTTTCCAAATTTTTTAATATGATTTGATCCTTGCTTTGGTTTTAGCAAAAGGACCAAATGTTGACTCAAAATTTAAAGCTGAAGTTTTTATATACAATTGAAGGTTTGCGAGTCTATTTTCTAGAATGGTATCATAATTTATGAGCTAAAATCTACAAAAATTCCTAGAAAATAAACAAGGGAAATAGGTCAAAACGTCCCTAAAAGCAATAGCGGTTAAAGACTTTCCCTTTTTGGGACTATCCCAAAACTATTTTTGGTTGATTTTTTTAGTGTGTCACCAACACGTTTATCTTTCCAAATAGGAAAAACTTTCTGTCTAATTCACTTTGTACCATTCCCAATAGTTATTTTCCTAAAGTATTTTTTTGACAAAAAATTCCACTTGAAAAATAAGAAAACCCCTTAACAACTCCTTTTAACCTAAACTTAGTTACTATTTCAACAAACATGGCCAAAAGTTATCCAAAATTAAAATAAAAATTATTTTTAAAATGAAATATTTTTATATAGACTTAAATCTCTTTGAGTCTATTTTTCATAACAGTATCACATTAATAAGAAAAAAAAATCTATAAAACTATTAAAAATCCCCAAAAGGTCACATACTGATATTTTCGTTCACAGTGAATACGATCCAACAATTTGCACTTTTTAGGGTTTTCCCAAAATGGAATTTAGTAGTTCTTTTTACAAATTAAATTTAACAAACACATCTTTCCTACAAGGTAAAATATGATCCCTAACGCATTTTATGGACTTCCCATAAATTTACCTTTGAGGGTGTTCTTCTAGAGTCACGAGACATACAACTCGTGTACTGCCTCTACCTTTGGAAAATAGTTTGCAATGTAAACGAACTTGCAAACAAACTTGTGATATATGGCTAGAAAGCTTATGATGTCTAGTTTACATATATATAAAAATATTTTGATGGAGCTAAGAAATTTAGTTTCAAGAAAAATTGAGCATTGTCAGTCGAAAACTAAAATTGGTAGGGTCATTTTACATGCATCAATCTTCTTGAACTTATTTCCCATTGACCTCACAAGAAAAGTTTGTTAGAATTTTGTCTAGCTTCATTTAAAATAAATTTTAAGCTAATCAAATGGTTAGATCTTGAGTTACACTCAAAACTGTGGCACATGCTTAGGAAAGAGATGCATGTCCAATCATTACCTTCCTTTTGGCTGAAACTTAAAATAGAAAATGAGCCTTTAAAATTATTAAAAAATTGCACAAAGTCTCAATCATTCCCATGGTTTCAAAAATAAAAATAATGAGTAGAAGGAAGATATGCAAACTCAAACATAAACAAAAGCGAACAAAATGTTCAATGGGTCATTATTTTGGGTGAAAATGAACATGCAAGGGTAGGAGACATGGAATGAGGCACAAAAAAATGGTATAACACAAAATTGACTCCACGAAAAAGGCTTCTGTGGTCTGCCAAACAATTTCAAATAAAATAAATTACCCATGCTTACCTTTGAAAGGTTGAAAGAATAACTTGAGAGGAAAGGAAGGTAACATGGAGTGTTTTCTGATTTGGTTCAAGTGTAGAATGTGTGTGAGTGATAGACCAATGGTAAGTAAGTGAGTGTGGATGATGGATGTGAGGGTGTAGCATATAAGTGAACAAAGATAGGTGATTGATGTGTGTGGGTGGATGTGGGGTCCTCTATTGGGGGAGGGGCTTCAACCACTTATCCCTTAGTAGGGCCAACTCGCTTTTAGAAGGATTTATCAAAAAATGACGAAAACCTATTTTTTGATTGATAATGACATGTTTTAATCGAATAGTCTAACATTTCCTTTATGTATTTTTTTTTTAAAAATTAATTTCTTAGAAAGTTAGATTAGAATAATAAGGATTTTATAAAAGAAATTATCTAAATTATTATTTGTTTAATTAATTTATCCTTAAGTTGAACACTTGAATTTTCATAAGGAAAGAACTACTTCAATGACCAAATTCTTGCCCTTTTCCATAAAATAATACTCATATTATATTGTTAGTTAAAATAAAAATATGGGGAAATTCTAACTTGGCTTAGTTATGTTAAAATTTCATCTACAAGGACACTCTATTTGGTAGATGAAATTCTTTCGATGAATATTCCAAAGATAGATTTTCTTAACTAAGGAAAACACATACAAACATTTTGAATTGAAATTCGAACACATACACACTACAATTTCAAATAAAATTCTACAACAGGAAAATCTCATAGAGAATTTTACAACTAATCACTAATGTTACTGATAGAGAATTTAATAAATGAATACACACACACACACACACATACACACACATACACACATAAAAAAATATGTAATTGAGTTAAAATTTTTAAGGTGTTACACTATTTATGGAGGATACTTTTGACAAGTTTGTGCAATTTAATTTTTTGCCATCTGAAAACCTTATGAATTGGGGATTAGTTTATGTAGACATGTCTATCATTTTTACCTAGTCGCTTGCACCAAGATACGTCCAAGATTATTCTTCACCATCATCTACTTGCTTTGGTTTTACTCTTCCTAATGCTAACCTTGAGTTGATGGTTCACTTGTATGATACTTTGTCGCTTGTAAGTGTGATATCCAATTAAACCTTCCCACCTTTTGATCTTATCATTGTGTGTGATTCTGCCTAACTGCCCAATTGACTAGAGTGTCATGTTGACTCATGATTATTGAGGCCACAAAGGCAAATGATAAGGATGAAGATGAGGATCCCTCTAAGGAGACTACTTAGATAACTGGGTTGGAGAATGTACAATATGGTGTACAAGGTTTATGCATGATTGCTCTAACTAGTCTTTTACTTACTAATGGGTAGACTAGCCTTATTTAATTTCTTTTGTATATTGGTCGTGTAAATCCATCTTTTAAAATACTCTTATTCTGTTACCAACCATGGTTTGTGTAACATCCCAAATTCAAGTATGTAAACCACATGTTGAATACCCCTTTTTTTAATCTAATTTTAAAACATTTATAATTTATCTAATTGTGTGAAACATTTGAGACTTAAAGAAATACGGTACAATTTGGTAGATAATTTAAAAACATTTTATTTGTTAATGTAAAATCAAGAAAGAGAGGTTTTTGTTTTCACTTTATAATGAGGTGAAATGATGTATAAAAATTTTAGAAATGGGTGGAAAAGGTCCTTATATATGTAAGGAACCTTCCCATAAAATTTGGGCTTAATCGGAGTTGAAACAAGTGTTATAAGCGTTTTCCTAATGTAACGCCCAACTAATCTATTTAAATAAAAAAAAATTCCATTAAATAAAAAAAGCATTTTTATTAATTAATTAACATTCTAAATTCCTTTACTTGGAGAAAAAACATGATATTTATAATTCCTATGTCGCTGGATGCTAATTTCTTTAAGTTTGTTGCAAAACAATGTAGGGAAATTCCATGCAAATTTTAATTAACCTTATGTATATTTGAGAAAATTCCATGCAAATTTTAATTGACAACATGATCTAATATTTTTGCAATCATTTCATATTAGAAACCAGATTCTGAGATTGATAAATATCACATAAACGTTAAATTGCAATAGGTAGAAGATACACATTTATAAATCAATTGAGACAGCAAATTATAGTTATAATGTCATCACATTCCTTAATACAAACTAGGAGACCATCAACAGTAAAGTTTGACAAAAGAATAAATCACTCCACATCATTTTTAAAACAAGATGAGACCTAAATCTTCTAGTCATAACCTAGCAGCAAAGTCCTGTCTATCGTCCTAGTGTCATTCTTGTACAATGGATCATAGAGTCATTGACAATCTAGGGGTTGAATCGAAAATTGGAAGAGTGGCCTAAATGTTTTCGACATCTGGATCTGAAAAACCAGGTGTAAGGAGTGAGTCTTCCATCCTCTCAAACAGACAAACATATATATATATATATATGTGTGTGTGTGTGTTCACTCACTCTCCCACTCTCTCTTCTCACTGCGATATTCTTACTTGTTTATTCTACTAATCACATTTTAGGCCTCTCGTTGCCTCCTCATATCTAGCTCCCAAAGGACTTACATGTTACGTCATAATATTTCCTTATATGCTTTTTGGATAATGATTGGAAGTACATATCTTGTTGGATACTCATATTAGTATACTTTTAACTGAACATGGTAATGCTCTTTATTTGTCGGGTACACCAAATTGGTTGCTTGAATCCCTCTAATCTTAGAACCGTCAAAACTTGACACCTCGTATTATCTCCAAGGATTTCGAGAGCCTACGAAAATTCATCAAGTACCATACTGTGGTTAACCCATGCAATCCTTCAGTCTTAATTTTTCACACAAGAGATTTTGATGCATGAATCATTAGTCACCTCCTTCCTCTTTATGACCAAGTATTCACTAGTCACTAGTACTGTCGTAACTTTTCGCATCGAATGAGGCTTAACCCTTATGTATCATCAACATCAAAAATTTTTTGTGTTTTCTTTGTACATTTGGTGCTTTGTCTTTTCATTTCCAAATCTTATTGATAATTATACACGGGAGGCCATCATCCTCTCTATTTTCCACCTCTCAATGTACATTTTATTTTTCGTCATTTCTATTTGTCTCTATTTTCCAGTGATGAGCTATCATGTTTCTTTTTGCGAAACATACCTCAATCATAACAATTTTTTCCATCGTAATGACAGGGATAAAATATGTAGTCCTATCAATTCTAATTTATGTTTATCGACTAATAAGTAATAATAATTAGTAAGAGTAACGAGTACCTTACATTTTAAATACATACTTTACACACAAACACTTTTATTATCAAGTATAATTATAAGCACGCATCAAGAAAATAAAAATTATATAAATAAATAAATTAAAAATAATAATAAAAAAATTTATTTTTTATTTCTTCTAATTTCTTTTCAAAATCCTAATCTTAATTATTAAGTCCTAATCTCTAAGTTTATCATTATTATTTATTATTAACAGTATTACTGATATAATATCAAAATATTATAATTATTATTTACTAAAATAATAAATCTTTTTTTTTTTAATTTTGATTTCTGAATCAAGAGTTCAGAAATCCTGCATGCGTCGAACTTCAGACGTAACTGCACCTACAACCTCCCCCCTCCCCTGCACCTATGTATATTTATTTTTATTGTTTAATGTATTTATTTATTTACTTAATAATAAATTATATATTTATTTCGCATATTATTTTTTTTCTCTCTTTTTTTTTTTATTTATTTACCATTTTCGTCTACCTTTCCTTCTCTCTCTAGTCTCCAACCACCCCTAGTTACAGTTAACTCGTGAGTAAGGAACCAAGCTGATCCCCCTTCGGTTTAGTGGCAGTAAAAATGGCATCAATGGAAGAGAAGAGCAACGAGAATCTATACACAGGCAAGGCGGCCTAAAACATGCAGGAGACAGCTTTGAAATATAGCAAAGAAAGAAAAAGAAAAAGGGAAAACAACCTAGTACACAACGTGTCAAAATAACTCCCCTAACTATTGAAGAAGGAAAGTCCCTCTTTACCTTCTCCGACGAACAGCTTCGGTAGGGTGGATGGTGATTGACGTGTCTCGCAGTGGTCGCCTTCCAGGTGTAGCAGCCATTCCGATGAGCTTCACGGTGTAGCAACAACAGCAGTAGCTCTAATAGGGATTCCAGCGACGAGCAACTCCGACGAAGGTGGATGGTGGTGCGACGTCTCCGGCGTCGATTTTATGTATATATATTAGCAGGTGAAAGCGATTCTGCTTTTAGTGAGGAGCGTTTGTGTACGTGCAAAGTATATATATATATATATAACCTCCTGGTGTTAAAATTCACGTCCCCTCCAGTTTTCGTAACTTACAATTTTGAACACACATATACATACGCATCTATTTGAATTCATACACACACACAATAAATAAATAAATATATATATATATTATTTTTCAAGAGTTGCTCTCTTATTATTATAAAATTATAAAATTTAATTATAACCACTCTTTTATACTTATATACATACATATAAGTATTATATATATATATATATATAAATTTATTATATTATTTTCTTTCTATATATATATATTATTATGATTACATATATTAATTTAAATAGACACAACAATAATGTTACTAAAGAAATATCAATACTACTAAAAAAAAAATTTCACATCATTTTATTTTCTAAATCCCTTGTCAAGAGTTACCATCAACACTTTAGTTATAATATTTATTATTATTATTAAGTAATTTTATTCTTATTATAATAATAATAATTATTTTTATTTTATTTTAACTAGGATGTTACACCTAACATGTCTACGATCTTGTCAAGAGACATGAAGGGTCCAAATAATGATAGTAGTAAAGAAAATAGGCTCACTAATGAGGAGTGACCTATGACGATGACTATATAGTAGTTAATGTTCTTTATGCGTGTGCATGTATTTGTATGTATTGTTTGCTTTTGTGTGTGTGGCTCTTGAGTGAGCGAATGACTCATTCCATACATTTATTTTTTAAATGAGGATGACTCAATTCTACAAACCAATATTTATCTTGATAATCCACCCATTAAGAGGCGATGGATGCACGAGCCTCTATTTATGGAGGATACTTTTGATAGGTTTGTGCATTTTACTTTTTGCCATATAAAAACCTTCTAAATGTGAGATCCGTTCATGTAGACCTACTTACCATTTTGACCTAGTCGCTTGCACCAGGATGCTTTTGAGAGCGTTCTTCACCATCATTTACTTCCTTTGGTTCTACTATTCTTGACACCAACCTTGAGTTAATGGTTCGCTTGTATGATACTCTATCGCCTATCAGTGTGATATTTGATTTGACCTTTCTACCTTTTGACCTTATCATTATGTGCGATTTCATTTTGCCTAATAGCCCAATTGATTGAAGTATCTTGCCGACTGACATGACCATTGAGGCTACAAGGGTAGAGGACAAGAACGAGGATCCCTCTGAAGATACTGCTTAGTATATGGTTTAAGGAATGTGCAACATGGTGTATCAGGTTTATACATGACTACTATGACTAGTCTTGTACTTACTAATGGATAGACTAAGTTTATTTAATTTCTTTAGTATATTGGTCATGTAAATCCATCTTTTGAAATATTTTTATTCTTTTGCTAACCATGGTTTGGACATGTGATTTTGATGGTACTTTGATGATTGGTTACTATATCACTTTAACATATTTGGTATCTTTATATATATGATATGTTGCATTCACTAATGGTGTATGACATTTATTATGCAAACAATTTCTTTATGTGAGATTATATTTGTAACTAATGAGATTAAGTTATATGTTTTTCTCTAATATTGTTTTTCTTTAATGCAACGATTAAAAAGGCGATTTTAACTCTCGTATTTTTGGGATAAAAAAGAAGTTAATTGTTTTACAAACTACAACTTTCTTAACTAAATTACTTTCAAATAAATAAATAGTTTAAATATTACATTAAGGAAGAGTGCCACATCCATTGTTAGGTGCTTCAAAGGAATCAAGATCAAGAGTTCATCCTTCTATTTCTCTCCCTTTGTTACACAAACCATTTCTAGATAAGGTGATTGAGTTTTGACTCTTCCTACTTATCATGTGTTATTGATGGTTAATTTTTATTTTCTTGCTTTGATGCTCTATTATACTCTTTAAATTGTTTGTTTTTGCTTGGATGTTGGTTTGTAAGTTCTTTTTTGGGTTCTTGATGATCTTGAGATGCCCTCCTTAAGGGGAGACTATGGAATTTTCCCCCATGAAGATTGGCTAAAAATGAAGATAATAAACTTATTTGAAGCTTTAATAGTGTGAAATGAAGAGAACCACTAAAAGTTGAATTTGTGGTTTTAGTCTTTATTGTTAAGTAACAATGTTAAATGATGACATAATAGTTACATTGACAGTTCATTGACTTGTCACGTCATTAAAAAGTTTAACAAGACAATCACATGTAATTTTTTTATACATTGTGATTTTAAATCTTCATCTATTCAAAATAGCTTATAAAGTCAAACTAGTTGATTTATTTAAGCCTTTTGAAAAATTTATTAGTCAAAGAATATATTAGGTATTTTAGAACCTTTTTTCAAATCTTTTGGGAGAGAAGGGTTAAAGAAGGTAGTCAAAGAATATACTAGGTAAATAGCAAAATATTTACAGGGGAAAGAGAAGCGAGGGGGGGGGTTGTTAAAATAAAAACTTAATAAAATAAAAATAACTGTGATATTATTAATTTAAAATAAGAAAAATAACATATAATA